>ML297218.1:40503-54679 GCA_005239495.1 Nicotiana undulata
GGGGGGGGGGGGGGGGGTAAGTAAGGAAACATGGGGACTTGGGGGAATGGGGGGTGAGAAGAGTAGCATAAAAAAATATTTTCTACACTCTAACCACTACACTAGAAAATAGTTTCCGGAAAAAGTTTTTCGCTCACCAGCCAAACAAGGAAAAAGGGAAACTTACACAAATGTCACAAATAAGTCTCAACTTACCAATCTCTAGCTATTAGTCATAGTCTTACCAAAACTAGTCAAGCACATATAAAAATTGAAACCCCAAATAAATTAGGTTCTTTCTCTCAAAGAATCACATGCAAAAATCACCTTCCATATTTTTAAACGTGATTAACAACATTAGATGCAAGACAGAGAGGAAATTTCATGGATGAGGTAGCAAATAAGGTGATGACATACAAAATAAATATAAAATATTCCAAAAAATCTAAGCAAAAAAAGGAACTTTTTTCAATGGGTATAGTTAAAAATCATTGAATACATATAGATAAGTCAATATACAAAATTGAGGAAGATTGGAGGTGATTTGGATTGGTTTTGTATCAAAATTCGTAATTAAATCGAGTTCAAAAAATTCTTCCGCGACACATGTATCAAACACGTATCACGCATGTATCTCACATAGAGGTATACATGAATATACATGTGATATACAATTGATACAAATATGATACATATGTGATACACAAATGATACATAGTGTAATACACATATCATTTTTTCATGTTCAGTTATTACTTCGAATTTACAATTCAATCCACATCAAAACTTCACCAAATCATCCCAGAACTGATATTCAAGCTCTTTAAGATATACCCAATCTATTCTAAAAACACTCACTCAAAAGAAAGCAAAAATTAGACATTTTTTTGCTACAAATAGCTAATTGGCTAATATTAGTAATATTTTATGAATTGCCAATTTTCGTAATGAGCTACTTATAAATTGACACAATTGGTAGTTTTTTAAGAAAAAATAAGTGATAAAACAAACTCATTATCCATGAAAACATTTTCCATGAAAAATATTTTACTTTGTACCAAACACACCCTAAATATCAGCAATTAGTTACAAAAATAAAGATTAAATCCCACCAAGGGTGATAACTGATACGGGAGGTAAATATAATTTTGGAAAAATACCGGGGACACATTTTCTATTAAGTAACAAATTGTGGGCGAATATTAAATGTAAGAAATCAAATCATCCCCCTTTCGTTCCTGAAAATGGGTACCCTGCAATTGCAGCTCAAAGATTTATCTTTTCATACAAGGTTAGTTCCCCCTCAATGAAAATTCAATTAAATAACTCAAGAAAATTCTTGAAATGAAGTGTCTAAAACATTTTCGTAAGTTTTCAACCTTTATTGATTTACCCAAAAATACCCACCCAAGAAAAAAATTGGACCCAATTCCATTGCCTCACAGAACTATTTCTGAGCCAAAAGGCCAAGATCTTGATTTTATTAATGTAGCTCATAGTCACCTTATACATTCTGATTGGTCTAAGCTTGATATTTTAGCTTCTGGTTTAACCCCATTTAGAGTAAAGCACATTTTATTAAAAATTCAAAAAGATTATGTTTTGTCCCTTGAATTCTTCAATTGGGTTGAGGTTAAAAACCCTAATTCAAATACCCTTGAAAATCATTCCATTGTTCTTCATGTTCTTACTAAGAATAAGAAGTTTAAATCAGCTGAATCAATTTTGAGGAAGCTTCTTAAATCAGGTTCTGTTGATTTTCCTGCTAAATTATTTGAAGCTGTAGTTTTATCGTATCGAATGTGTGATTCTTCGTCGCGTGTTTTTGACTCATTGTTTAAGTGTCATGCTCATTTGAAGAAGTTTAGGAATGCCAGTGATACATTTTGTAGTATGAAGCAATATGGTTTTGTTCCTACTGTTGAGTCTTGCAATGCTTTTATGAGCTCATTGCTTAGTTTGGATAGGACAGATGTTGCATTAGGTTTTTATAAGGAGATGCGTCGGTCAAGGATTTCGCCTAATATTTATACCTTTAACATGGTTATGAGTGCTTTTTGCAAATTGGGAAAACTAGAAAAGGCTGTTGAGGTCTTAAGGGAAATGGAAAACATAAGCTTGAAACCGACTGTTGTGTCTTATAATACTTTGATTGCTGGACACTGTAACCGTGGCCTCTTGAGTGTTGCGTTGAAACTTAAGAGTGCGATGGAGAAGAACGGGGTATGTCCAGATAGTGTTAGTTACAACGCTCTTATTCACGGTTTATGTAAGGAAGGGAAATTACATGAAGCAAACAAACTCTTTAGCGAGATGAAGAGAACCAGTGTGTCTCCTAACGTTGTCACGTATAATACATTGATAAATGCATATAGCCAGGTTGGTAATTCTGAAATGGGAAGTCGGCTTTTTGAGGAGATGGCGAACAATGGACTGAAGGGTGATATATTGACTTACAATGCATTGATTTTGGGATTGTGCAAAGAAGGGAAGACAAAGAAAGCTGCATTTTTGGTCAAAGAACTTGATAAGACAAACTTGGTTCCTAATTCATCTACTTTCTCTGCTTTGATTAGTGGACAGTGTGGGAGAAGGAATCCCGACCGTGCCTTTCAAATCTATAAAAGCATGGTCAGAGGTGGTTGTCACCCGAATAAGCCAACTTTGACTCTATTGATGTCAAGCTTCATCAAGAATGAGGATCATGACGGAGCGGTGAAAGTCTTGAAAGAGATGATAGAAATATCTATTACCCCTGATTTGGATATGTTAACTGAACTATGCAGCGCACTTGTCAGATGTAGCAGAGAAGGAACGATCATAGAACTTTTACAAGAAATAGAAGCTAGACGCCTCATGCCTGAAGGTTTTGATAAAGCAACAATAATTAGTTCTACGGAATGAAGATAGAATGTAAAACTTTTACAAGAAATAGAAGCTAGACGCCTCATTGCCGAAGGTTTTGATATGACAACAATGATTAGTTCTACGAGAAGATAGAATGTAAGTTGTACAAAACTTTGTTCTCATTATTCCTAAGCACGTGTAACTTACCGTTAATTTCTAAAAAAAAATAATTGCTCGCGTACCAACGTGCTTTTCTTTCATGAGCAAAATAGTTTGCCATATCAGATAATTGAATTTTTTTTTCTTTTCCAAAGATTACTCTTTGAAGGGGAGCCTTGGCGTAACTGGTAAAGTTGCTTCCATGTGACCTGGAGGTCACGGGTTCAAGCCATGGAAACAACTTCTTGTATAATGCAGGGTAAGACTGCGTACAATAGACCCTAGTGGTCCGGCCCTTCCCCAGACCCTGCGCATAGCGGGAGCTTAGTGCACCGGGCTGCCCTTTTTACTCTCAGCTGTTAAATAGTGCTGTACTTCTGAAGTGTTACCTGGATAATGAACATCTGATGGAGAGTTGGGATATCTCTATGAGTCAAAGTTGCTGTTTTCAAAGACATACAAGGTATTTAAGCTTCACAACTCATTTTATCTCCTGGCTCATGTCCATAAAATATTTAATATTGACATATTGTTGTCTTCAGAGGCGGAGCTAGCATAGAGTTTACTGGTTCGGCCGAGCCCAGTAGCTTTCGTTCAAATCCTATATTTATTTTAAGAAATCCATTGAATATGTACAAATTACTAATTTAAATCGCAGTAACTTAAAAGAACTAGAATCTCGAACCCATGAGTTTCAAATCCTGGCTCTGCCTCTGATTGTTCTTGATTTCCACTTGCATTATGTAGCAGCTTCCTTTTATTTCCTTTAGTAGTCTTGAATTGTAAATTTGTTATAGCAAACTGCAAGTTTGGTTTCAGTATTTTTCATTCCTTTTCCATTCTTCTGCCAGCTTTTAACCAGATAAACTATGAGCTTGACTCTTTTAGTTTATACAAAAACCAGGAAACATCTCCCCTTCCCAGTATTCGGTATTTCTCTAGTATTTTGGCCTCCTCCTATTTCCGGAACCTCAATTATGGCCTTGTTTCGTGGGATATTTTGCTTCTCTGATAGGCAGGACCTCTATTTTTCTTATCCTCAACTATTTTCACATTTATAAATAGTGCAAATTCGATTACCGCAACTTTTGTCTAGTGCATGAGAATGTCGATCAAGACTTGCCTTCTGAACTCAAATTTGTTTGTCTGTACCCTGCTGTTATTGAGTTTTAGTTGTATTATTATGTTCTGTTTTGGTGGTCAGTTAGGGGCCTGGCATCCCGTGTTGTAGTTTCATAGTTTTTGTAGTAGGTGACTTTCCGAGAAAGCTTGGGCAGGAATCCCGCCAATAGCCAAAGTGTTATTTTATCTGCTGTTTGATCAATAGTTAGTCAGCTTATTTTGGAAATTATTTCATGTCCTGGCCCCTAGTTTTTGGCAAAGAAAAGCTCAACTTGGTTTCATGTATTTTCATTTCTGTCATATGTAGCTCAAAGTCTCAGCAGCTTTGCGATGAGGGTTGTTTGAGACGTGTATGTGATTTGTTTCCCTTTTTCCCGTTCTCTGTTTTAAGTCGAGCATTGACATATTTATGGTCTATAAGTTTCCCCAAGGGGTGGCCTAGCGGTTGATAGTTGAAGCAACAAGCCAACAACCTCGGAACCAACATTTGAATCCCAACTGAGGCAGCACTAGATGAGATCTTACATCTACCTAAGTCTTGGTAAGATATCTGGTACCTGTGTTGGTTGGAGATAGTAGGTATCTAGTGGATTATTCGATACACATGCAAGCTTGGCACAAACACTTTGTTTTATCTTAAGAAGCAAAGTTGGTTTTACCTAAGTTAATTAACTGCAGCTGTTTTACTCATTTGACCATTTGCTAAATTGATGTTGCCTCACTTATTTGAGTGCATCATTATTGAAATAGAACCGAGCTTTGTTGGTTCTGTGCCGATAGTGTTCTCCCGTCTTTCAAATGGTGAATCACCGAAGCCAAATCCATGTTGCGCAGACGGGAGACAATGATCGAATTCAGACTTAGTATTAGATGAGAATGAGATTGATCGAAAACATAGTCTGAATTGGATGTGTGAGGCATGCCGCCAGCTTTTCATGCTGAGCCTGGATCGAACTCTTCATGCAACGAATAGAATACGCTCTTTTCTTTGAAGGACGTTAATCAATAGTTCAACGAGCCTGGCTTCTTTTCTTTTGACTTTTTTTTAATAGATAACTTTGTGGCTAGTCAAACACCATTACATAAAATAAAACGGACGGAGTAGTAATTTTAACGCATTAGTGTTGATCTTGATTTCTACTTCTATATGCGAGGATAAAATAAAATTTCAAAGATATTGAAGGAGAGAAAGTTATCAAATTTCTGAAAATGGAAATTCGTAAATAATTTGTCTGTTAATCTAAAGAGTTAATCTACTATTCCCATTAAGGAATTTATTAACGGTTTTAAAAACTTGCTATAACAAAATTTGTTGAATTGGTAACTAGGAAATAATAATCTGTTAAGACGGATCTATAGGCAAATGTGTGCTAATAGCGAAGAATTTATTAATACACCATGGCAACATGATTTTAGTAGATGACTTAGTTTTATGCTTATGCGCCATAGGAAAATAACTAAATAATCGATACTTTGACTAAATCAAAGGTTGATATAAACTACTTAACAAATATATATGATACTACACAAATATAATATGTCGTAGCATTTACAACTTGTTTGGATGGTTGTTACACATCGTTTCATAATGTATCGTATTGTATTGTATTATATTGTAATATATCGTTTGATGAATACAATGTCCGGATAAATTGTATCATTTACCGTTGTTTCATGATATCATGCATCACCAATATAAAGAATAAATTTGCAATATTATAAAGAAAAATTAACATAGAGGATAAATTTATTATATAAAAAGGTAAGGTAAATGATAAAATAAAATTATTTAATAATAATGAAGGGTGAGATGAGAGAAAAAGATAAGATAACGATGCAATCACACCAAATAGATCGTTACATAAAGTGACACATTTCGTCGTTAAGTAACGACGGATTTGACGATACGACACAATAAAATTTAAGTAACAACCAAAACAAACATCGTATTTAAAGTAACAATACGATACAATACAATAAGTAACACCCATCCAAACATTTTCTTAGTTTCAGTTTGAACCAACTATAAAAACATTAAATAATTGAATTTAATTTTAGTAATAAATAAACATACTTTATTCCCCAAATCTGGGAATTTCCCCAATAATCTATCGCACTTGTCTGTCCGATAACCGGAGTTGTGAGTTGTGACACACTAGAGTACAGTGACGACTGAGATCTCCACCTCTTAGTTCTATCAGCAAGTCAATTGAAGCTCTATTTTTCAAAAAAATCGGAGCTCCAATTAGGAAAAAATGGGTCGTTCTCGGGCCGTACATCAATCCGCCGATGATGATCCAAGTCAGAGGTCAGTATTTGCTTATTCAATTTGATTAACGATTTCTTTTTATAGTATTTGCACCATATTTAGGTATTTCCAGATAGTTCTGGTGTTTTGTGCATGATACTTGAACATGGTTAAGCTACAACTCCATTGACCATTATTTATGTTAGTATATTGAGAAACCTAAGAGTAGGATACTGACTAAGTGAAAAAGCAAAGAAGAAAGTTATCGTTATTAGGTTATATAACAAGAGAGAAGAGTTGGAGAAGTCTTAGTTTGAACTTTGAATTGGCTCGATTAATCAATGATGATATTGCATTGTTGAATTATAGTATGGAATACGAGGGTCTTGTTTCTCAATTTCTGATAATATGAGAAGGAGCTTACTCAAATTGCATAGGATGTAATGGCATGTTCTAACTCAGCAGAAGAATCAAAGTTCAAATTTCTTTAGCTCTAGCAGAACCGAATAAAAAGCTCCTTGGCTGATAATTTAATATCTATTTGAAGTTTTCCTTTTCCTTACATTTTTTGTTACTTTTGATGCGTGTATTAGCTGCTATTCAAATTGTGTTTTCTTGAGAGGATAGTCCCATGATATGTTTGCCAATGCGATTCCTAAACAATAGCTATGTCTCAGTCCCAAACTAGTAGGGATCGGCTATTTGAATCCTGACTGGCCATGTTTCTCCATTTAAACTCATCTCATGCCATAATCATTCATAAAAGTACAAGTAAAAAGAAGAGTTAAATATATATAAATAATAGTAAAAAATAATATTAGAAGTTTTCTTGATTTTTATTGGCATATAAACCTATGATACAGATGCTTCTAGAAAAGCATCAGACCTAAATAATGTACTAACATGAGCATGACTAATACATTTTCCTACTAAGTGCTAGTATTACTTATACATGGATTCGAAGAAATTGTAGGTGTTTCGAAATAACTTCCTTCCAAATGATTTTAGGTCTACCTCGTCCCATTTTAGCACCTTCACCCACCATGATTTCACACCTAAATACTGATGCATCTAGAGGTCGACCCAGAACATGACCAGACCATTTCGAGCGACCTTATCTCATTTTATTCTCAATGCTTGCTACTTGCACCTTGCCAATGTGATCCTAGTTGTTAGAAAAAAGGAAATTGTTTTTAATGAAATACAATAGACCCTTGTGGTCCATTTCTTCCCCGTACCCCGCGCATAGCGGAAGCTTAGTGCACCGGTTGCCCTTTTAGACGTGTCATTCTCACTTGCATTAGTGTTTTGTTTCTTAACATCTTAGAGTTAAACTTTAAAAAGTTAACCAAGCTATTAAGCGCATTACTTTTTCTTTTGTTTTCCTTTTCTTCTCCCGGGTCGAACTGACTAATTTTTTGTGTGAATTCGAACATAGAATTTTCAATCTTTTTGAAATAAAATTTACATACTTAGAAACTACATAAAAAATACTATAAGTCACAATAGTTAGCAGTTCAAATTAAAAAGTATTTGCAAAAACCATGGTCAAAGAAAATTTTGTTTGACTCCTCGGATAGTAATAGGTTCACATAAACTAAAATGGAGGGAGTATTACAGAGCAGCGGTGATAGCCGATGCTTGGGCTCCATTTCCAAATGGCTTACTTAACCTTTTGCTCGGATATAGATCCTTACCTTCTGGTCTAGAACATTGCTTTTCGCAAGTGCATAGACAGTTTAAATTTTCTTGCATTACATATCATGTACGGATATGTGTCTATGTAAAAGTAGTTCCGTACTTATGGTTGCTTCATACAGAGCTGTATTTAATTCTCTATGGTTTATTGGCCTGATCTCATAACTTACTTGTCCCTTGCCCCCTTTAACTCTTTGGTAGGTCAAAGAGAAAAAGGACAGTACCAAATGTGGAGAATTTTGATACTGCAGCTGCTGGTATGGTCTTTGAGATTATACATGGGTAATTAGCATCCCGGGGAATGAAAAATTTACAAAAGCAGGATCTTCCCTCAGTTTAAACAAACATGCATTTGACTTGTAAACTAGACACATTCGAACTATTTACTCCGTTTATCTCAAAAAGAAAGTCTTACTTTTAAGAGGAAAGTGTTGCGACATTTTGTATGAAGCAAAAAACTTTCATAGAACCCCCTTTTCTCTTCCCGAGGAAATTCTTGCAACATTGTGCGTCACAAATTTTAATTCATGGGGAATTCCCCTTTTCTCTTTTTCTCTTTTCAATAAAACATTTTGTTTTATTTTTCTCTCAAAGAAGCACAAGATTCAACATAAGACCAAACATGTTTCTGCAACGAACACTAAACTGTTTAAATTTTAACTGTTTATCATAAATAAATAATTAAGACTAAGGTGCCAAGTCAGATTTCACATGAAGAGAGAGCTATGTTGCGCGGACTCTCCAAAATGTAGCCGCACCCGTGTCGGATCCTTAAAAAATGCACTACTTTTGGATGATCCGACACGTATCCGGCCACATTTTTGGAGAGTCCGAGCAACATAGAGAGAGAGAGTACATAATTCTTTATTCATCACAGTTTGTGGAACACAATTTTATTTTTACCTTCTATTTCATGTTTCATATTTTAATCTTGTTCATGGCGGAACAGACCAGTGTCATAAATTGTTCTATTTCTTTTTCTTACTTGTGAAAAAAAATAGAACAATTTACGAGTCTTCACTGTAAGTGTGCTCCCATGACATAGACATGCATTGTAACTAATCCAATTTCTGGAGCCTTGTTTGTTATGCCTGATTTTCTACTCAGATGCTAATCACGAATTAATTCCTGTTTTAAGTTAAACCTTATAATTTGTCTTGTCTCTATATATGAAGGCCAAGTATTGAGCGACGGGAAAAAAGCCTTGTACCATTGCAATTACTGCAATAAAGACATCTCTGGAAGGATTCGAATTAAATGTGCTGTGTGCTCTGACTTTGATCTTTGTGTGGAATGCTTTTCTGTTGGAGCAGAAGTGCAACCTCACAAAAGCAATCATCTGTATAGGGTTATGGTTAGTGACTTCATCTAGTTGAATTTCTCATCAAAATGGTGGACTACTTCAGTGAAGTACTTCTCTTAGTGTGTTATTCATATCTATCAACTGAACAAAAATAATTTAAGTTGGTGAAAATGCTTGAAGCAGTCTTTAACTTGCAGCGCTGATTCGGAGTATATTTTGTTCAAAGCTCATGCTCCTCATTGATCTCACATTGCTGAAGCAGATATCATCATTTTGTGTATATCCTAATTGCTTTAGACAAGGCTCTGGAAAATATTATGGAAGTTGTTGAAGCAGCTGAGTAGATGACATCTTAAAGACCATTTTAAAAAGGAAAAAAAAAATTTAAAAGATTGTGCAAGGTGAACTCTATACCTGGTTTTATATCTGAAAGTTGACCACTCAGCTAATATAAAAGGGTTGGTGCAGTCTTCCTGGCTGCTTGATGGTCAGTCATAGTCGTAAGAACTGTGTCTACAATCAATAGTTAATTATCTCCATATCTGCTAAACAAGATGGCTTTTGATCTTATCCTGTTCGTCAAATCGTGCTGCTGTCTGTTGAAACACTATTCATGATTTCATTACAAGCTTCTGGATATAATCCTTTACCTAGTTACCGGTAGTGGCCTAAGTTGGATTCATAATGAGATGGAAGATAATAGATAGAAATGATTATGCTCATGAAAAAGGTTGTTCTAACTGCAATAATGAGATGCTTATGTCCAGGAGACGATTTTCATGTGATGGAAGTAAGTTGGATGCTCATATTGATTTTTGATTCTATGTTTAGAGAGGTAGAGTTGAAGTTTACACCTTTTATGTGGATGCTAAGCAATAGAGATTGATGTGGTTACTTTGTTGAATTGTCAAACCTAAAAGCATGGGTTTTGCTAATATGCCCATTGTGCTCTCAAAATAGGAACAAGGTTCTTATGAAGCTGTTGCTCAAGAGTGAAATGCCAGCTTATAATCATGCTTAATTACAAATAATGGGATTAGTAGGTGGTTGTTTGTTCAGTGGATATCAACTTCCTGTCTTAACTGATCAATGATCTTAACCAAAGCAATTTTTCTCACACGTTTACTTTGTGGGAGGAGGTCCGACTCTTTTGTGCTTCTACTTTGCATTGTTATATTCTCACCCTTTTTATAACCTCTTATTTTCTATTGAAATATATGTCTGGGCTATGTACTCAAGGCCGTCTTCTATCAACAGGATAACCTGTCATTTCCTCTTATATGTGCTGACTGGAATGCAGATGAGGAAATGTTACTTCTAGAGGTAGTTCTCTATCTTTCTGCTTGTGTTTAAATACTTCAATTATCATTTATTTCTCTAGTCTATATTATGTTTACAAGTTCTCTTAATGTATCTTAATGGTCTAGATCTTATACATAATTATTGGAGGATTGCAGATCTCTTGCTTTTAGTTTATCACCTGTCCTCTTCTTCTTTTGCAGGGCATGGAAATGTACGGATTGGCAAACTGGGCTGAAGTTGCAGAACATGTTGGAACAAAAAGTAAATTGCAGTGTATTGACCATTATAATACCATATATATTAATTCTCCTTGTTTTCCGCTTCCGGTAAGTGATCCTCGTAACATAGTGCAGCATTACATCAAAGGCTTCAATATGAAAAGCTGAATCTATGTTCAATCTCTCTAGGACATGTCTCACGTTATGGGAAAGAGCAGAGAGGAACTTCTTGCCATGGCCAAGGAGCAAGGTACACTCAAAAGCTTTTTTTGTTCGAGATGGATAAACTCTAGAGCTTTTCTTTCTCGTATTTTCTTTTGCTTTTTATATCTGTTAGTCGAGGTATGCAGAAGCTGGCCGGACCCACCATCATTAAAAAAAAGGTCTAAGCTTAAATTCAGATTGGGACTAACTTGAATGAATGGAGCTAAGGGTGTTCGTCCCTCGGTTTAGCTCGGGTTTTAGACATTTTAATTCGATATTTTCGGTATTCGGTTTCTTAAAATGCTATACCAATACCATACCTGACTAAATTCGGTATGGTTCGACTTTTCTCCTTTCGATTTCGGTTATTTCGGTTTGGTAATTTCGGTTTGTTCAGCTTGGATAGAGGATTGTAACTCTGTTTTTTGTCTTTAAGAGGTAAAAAAATCATGGATAAAACAATAAATCAAAGAAAGTGTCTTCTAGAACTTCCAATTTCTAGAGAGAGCGAGTTAGAAGAAAGGTATGTGTGATCTTACATGAACTTTTGAACTGGACTACCATCAGTTTGCTACCATCAGTTTTGAAATAAAAATAGCTGGGAAACTGAAATTGCCGATTTCTGATTTCTAAAGCCTAGGTGGGAAAGCCGGAAATGTAAGTAGGTAACAAAGGAAAAAGGGGGAAAGGTAAAAAATAAACCCTATAAGGATAAAGGAAGTAAATTTTTAGGGTTTTTATATTTATATATAATCTAAAATATGTGTATTGTGTAAGTTAGTATGTATTTCAGTATGGTATCAATATTTTGGTATTTTTTTTCTTCTAAATACTGAACGCCATACCGAATACCAAATTTTTAAAAAACTTGAACAAAATACCATACCGGATACCGAAATTCGGTATATGCTAAATGATTCACACCCATAGACTGGGCACTGACACTAAAATGGTTTTGCCTCTTAGTTATCTGCTTCATATGCATTCTTGTCAGTGCATCAGTTTACTGTGTTCACTGCATAACACAATCAAGCTGTGCTTTCCTCCTACCTCACGTCGGACAGGACGATGTTTACTTCAATTGGCTGGTTCACCATTAGTCAAGAGATTGTGTCTGTATTGGGTTATAAACAGAATTTTGGCAGTTTTTTCTGGGACCCTAAATTTTCATTTGATGAATAAAAGTTATATAGCAGACCAAGATCATTTGTATCCCCCCCCTCTTTATGGCTCCCCCCCTCTTTATGGCATCAGAAAAATAACAAAAAACGGGGATAGCCAGAAATGTCTGGTTTCTGCATTCTTTCATAGGCCTGTCTGCTCTGCTCCATTTGTAGTCAACAGATATCATCATTTCTTGATAATGGAGTAATGATGCATTGGAGGAAGTACAAGCATATCCGCCATTCTCAGAATCACATTGTCTCTTACTAATTGAATGTTTATTCTTGTTAGGATATGCTGCTCCCCAGGAAGTGAATGTTAAAGAAGAGTCTCCATTCTCTGCAAGAATCAAGTATAGTCGGGTTTGTTCCAAATAAAAGCAAGTTTCATAGTTTTCTCTGTTCTCATACATTTGGACACATATTTTCAGGATGGAAGATCAACGGGAAGAAAATTCAGCTGGACTTGCCTCAGGTAGTTTAGCTTCTGGCACAAGTGGCTACCCTTATGATCATTCCCAACTCGGCTCCCATTAAAAAAAGAATAAAGTAGAAATAAAATTTCTCCCGATGTCCTGCAGAGGCAGTAATATATGTATAATATGTGTGTGTGTATGGAGAGAGAGAGATGGCGAGAAAATTAGTATACCTTCGGTTTATGCTGGCATATGTTCACTTACTTTCTCTATCATGTCAGATTTGGTTTCAGTTGGAGGTTCTGCTTCTGGTACATTGACAGGAGCTGGAAAGAGGACATCTGGCGTACTCCACAGTAAGGAGAATCATGATAGCATCAAAGTGGAAGGTATCAATTGCTCTAGCATTAGAGCACAGAAAATAGTGATGCTTACTGTTCGTGCACCATTGCTCTATCATGCATTAGGGTGTTCACTTTAAGATTCGGATATCCATGTACTAGTCTTATAAAGTATGATTATTTAGTACTACTTGTTGAGTGATGCTGTTCATAAATATTTTGAAAGCCAAATATGGCAAAGAAAGTTTTGGAAGTACATGCTTAGTCCAAATTTTTACTTGATTGTGAATGGGAGATTCCATATCATTGCTGTAGTACTTAGATTTGATAATTTCTTTACAGTACACATGGGTAACTTTTTTATCTGAGCGAGAAATGCTAAGAGGTTTTTGTTGTTTGACTTTAGGTTGTCCTGCAGACAGGAGTGTCGGAGAGAAAAAGCCTAGAACTGCAATGGATGAGGGGCCTTCTATGACAGAATTGAGTGGTTATAATTCCAAGAGAGAGGAGTTCGAAATTGAATACGATAATGATGCTGAGCAGATGCTGGCTGATATGGAATTTAAAGAGACAGATAGCAACGCTGAACATGAACTGAAACTGCGGGTATTGCGTATATACTATAAAAGGTAAGTAATCCTCACAGAACTGTGATGTTGGTACTTATTTTCCTCCTTTTCCGCAGCAAATGCAAAAAAACTGAACGTTAAATGCTAACTCTATCAGTTACCCTCTCTTTTTTTCCGCTCCTCTATTCCAAGTGCGAGAATCATTGCAGAAGAGAGCTATCTGATTCTAAAAGTATTAACTTTTTGCCACATCTGAAAATGTCATTTGGCCTCTTGACTTTAAGTTGGTTTTATTGAATGATTCATTCAACTGAAGCAACTGATGCTTGCTGGTAGAACCACCTATATTTTAATTTTCTCGGGGATCTTGTGGATGAATAGTGGACTTAAACTTGCCTTGAGCAACATAGCAATTTTGTAAAATTTTAACTGTTCCATTTTGTGATGCATTTCTCTTCTGTCTGAAAAATAGATTCCATTCGATGTAAGTTTCTGTTGCCCATATGCATTTTCAGTTGTCCTCAGATTGAAGGTAGTTCAATACCCTGTTGACATCTCACTGGGTCTGGTTGATAATTTTCCCGTGATTGTTGTTTGGGAGGGAGGG
>ML297218.1:54757-151392 GCA_005239495.1 Nicotiana undulata
GGGGGGGGGGGGGGGGGGGGGGGGGGAAGCGAATCCCTGTTAAGCGCTTCTGGTGCATCATGTTGTCGATATGGATTTTTGAACTATGTATTCACGAGGAAATGTATCTATTGAAGGCAATTATATAGTACAATCAGCAATTGTCTATGCTAGTTGCTCTGATGTGCTAATTAATGGCTCATGAGACCCTTAATTCGTGTTAGTTTGTGAAATTCTTCAATATGTTAATATTCTGCAGGCTTGATGAGAGGAAACGTAGGAAGGACTTTATTTTGGAAAGAAATCTACTTCATCCCGACCCTTTCGAGAAAGACCTCACCCTGGAGGAGAAGGACATCTGCCGTTGCTACAGGGTGTTCATGCGTTTTAATTCAAAAGAGGAGCATGAGGATTTCCTGAGGAGCATCATTGAGGAGCACCGGATGGTAAAACGAATACAAGATCTTCAGGTTAGATGAAAAGTCTTGCTAATAGCATACCCCAGAATGATGATCATCTTTTCTGTGCTCTTTGGAATCTCTTCGGAATGAATATAATACATATGCACTTATTGAAACATTAATAACTCGTAATCATGTTTTTTACACATTAAAATGTCATGTTCCAGTATTAATATATTGGGAATGTGAAAAACACACTCAATGATATGCAAAGTTTTAAAAATAATGTTTTATTACTTTTAACACTTGATCTTATAATTTAACGAATAACGATATACTCAGTAAGCATTTTGTATTAAAATTACAACTTATTTTCTCCTATTTTTTGTTACTACCATGCGTAAGGTATACAAGCAAGCTATTTTCCTCAAACATAGGTAGTGGTTTCTTTTCTTTTGTTCTTGTAATGGTGTTGTCCGGACCAGCTTGAACGCAATTCAACTTATCGTAGGATGCCTACTCCTCCCATCAGCACAACTATTCGGTCACTTTGTCCACCAAAATTTAGTCAAGAAAGATTCTAGCATATTTTGCGTCTGTTGGGGTTTGAACCCTGGTCTCCTGTGATTTTCATCCCGCTTAAGTAACAGTTAGGTCACACCATTGGGTGCTGCAGGTAGTGGTTGCTGCATGGTAGTATACGTGGTGTTGCATTGATACCATTGTTGCATGGTAGTATAACACCATTGGCTTGACTGAATCACTGGGCACTTTGAGCTGAAAAAGAGCATGATCTAGCTAATTCAAGCGAATGGGGAGTTTATGGGTCTTCCACACGAGGATCCACAACAACATATTCTCAATTTCTTGGAGATTAGTGATACTTACATCACTAACGCGGTCACTCCCGACTATGTGAGGCTCACACTTTTCCCATTTCCTCTGTTGGGCGAAGCAAAGCGATGGCTAAAGGCAGAACCAGCTAATTCTATTACATCATGGAATGATTTAGCAAGGAAATTTCTGGCAAGGTTCTTCCCTTCAGGCAAAGCTGCGAAGATCAGAAGTGAGATAGTCGCCTTCAAACAGAAAGCGGGGAGTCTCTATACTCAGCTTGGGAAAGGTTAAGGGGTTGCTCAGAGATTGTCCTAATCATAATCAGACGAACGAAGTGTTAGCTCACACTTTCATAAAGGAGCTACATCCTGAGACAAAAATTGTGGTGGACCCTGCAGCTGGAGGTCAAGTGTTGGAGAAAAGCTTTGACGAGATATATGCATTATGGAACAATATCTCCAAAAGCAATCCGGATTGGCAAGGAGAAATGGGTAGACACACAGTCAAAAATCTGCAGGGGTTCTCGAGTTAGATGTCGTCTCGGCATTGTCAGCGCAGATTTCTACACTAACCAACCAAGTCAATCAGATGACCTTGGTTATTAACAAGCAACAAGCTCAACCAGTGCAACGGGTTTAATTGTTTTGTGAAGTATGCGGAGAGGGTCACTGGAGTGACTTATGCCCAGTTAATCCAGAGTCTGTCTGCTTTGTGGGTAATGCAAATAGGGGCCAGACCAACCAATATGGGAACACTTACAGTCCCAACAGGAGAAATCACCCAAACTTCTCTTGGGGTGGAAACCAAGGTACTCAAAATCAATACCGACCTCAAGCACCTCAACAACAATATAGATCACCTCGGGTTGCACAATAAGCGAGTCCAACAAGTCACCTTGAGGAAATGATGAAGAAATTGATGGCTGATCAACAAGCCCAAGCCGCAACAATGAGAAATATGGAGCGCCAAATAGGACAACTTGCCAGTGGTCAAAATACTTGACCAGTTGGAGCTCTTCCAAGTGATACTGAGGCTAATCATGAGGCATCTATTAATGTTATCTCATTGAGGAATGCGAGACAATTTTTAGAAGTCCAGTCGAAAAAAGAAACACAAGTGACCTTTAATGAGAAGCCGACCATTAAGAGTTAGAATTAGAAAAATCAAAGGAGTCAGAAAAGCTAGCTAGCTGAAGAGGCGGTGGCTAAGCAACCCCCACCATTAGTTGCGAGGCCACCACCTCCGTTCCCTCAAAGATTGCAGAAAGTGAAGGATAATGCTGCGTATAAAAAGTTTCTTGATATGTTGAATCAAGTGCAAATTAATATTCCATTGGTAGACATCTTGCAAGAAGTTCCCAAATATGCTAAATACATCAAGGACATAGTGGCAAATAAAAGGAGGCTGACTGAATTCGAGATTGTGGCACTGAGGAATGTAGCTCAAGAATTCAAAGCAAGCTACCTTAGAAATTGAATCCAGGTAGTTTCACTATCCAAATCTTGGTAAACATGCAGTCAGACGAGCTTTATGTGATCTTGGAGCGAGCATCAATTTGATGCCGCTATCTGTGTTCAGATTGGGGTTGGGTGAGTCACGCCCAACAACGGTAATCTTACAGTTGGTTGACCGCTCCCTTGCTCATCTTGAAGGAGTGATTGAAGATGTGTTAGTTCAAGTGGGCTCCTTCATATTCCCTGTTGATTTCATTATCTTGGACTACTAGCCTGATCAGGAAGTCCCATTTATTTTAGGGCGTCCATTCTTAGCCACATGCCGATCTATTATTGATGTTTGCGAAGGAAAGATGACGATGAAAGTAGGTGATCGAGTGGAGGTATCCAATGTATATAAAGCACTCATGAATAACTCTTCATAGTGGGCTCGCAATTTGAGAGCTTTATATACATTGAATACCTCCACTCGATCACCTACTCTCATCGTCATCTTTCCTTCGCAAACATCAATAATAGCTCGGCCTGTGGCTAAGAATGGACGCCCCAAAATAAATGGGACTTCCTTATCAGGCTCGTAGTCCAAGATAATGAAATCAACAGGGAATATGAAAGAGCCCACTTGAACTAACACATCTTCAATCACTCCTTCAGGGTGAGCAAAAGAGCGGTCAACCAACCGTAAGATTACCATTGTTGGGCGTGGCTCACCCAACCCCAACTGTCTGAACACAGATAGCGACATTAAATTGATGCTCGCTCCAAGATCACATAAAGCTCGCCCGACTGCATGTTTACCAATCGAGATTTGGATAGTGAAACTACTCGGATCCTTCAATTTTTGAGGTAGCTTGCTTTGAATTCTTGAGCTACATTTCTCAGTGAGTGCCACAGTCTCGAATTCAGTCAGCCTCCTTTTATTTACCACTATGTCCTTGATTTTTATTTAGCATATTTGGGAACTTTTTGCAAGATGTCTACCAATGGAATATTAATTTGCACCTGCTTCAAAATATCAAGAAACTTTTTATACGTGGCATTATCCTTCACTTTCTGCAATCTTTGAGGGAACGGAGGTGGTGGCCTCGCAACTAATGGTGGGGGTTGCTTAGCCACCGTCTCTTCAACTGGCTGCTTTGATTTTTCTAATTCTGACTACATAGTGGCCGGCTTCTCATTAAAGGTCACTTGTTTCTCTTTTTCCGGCTGGACTTCTTCTAATTGTCTCCCATTCCTCAATGAGACAACATTAATAGATGCCTTAGGATTAGCCTCAGTATCACTTGGAAGAGCTCTAACTGGTCTGAGTATTTTGGGCACTGGCAAGTTGTCCTATTTGACGCTCCATATTTCGCATTGCTGTGGCTTGGGCTTGTTGATCAGCCATCAATTTCTTCATCATTTCCTCAAGGTGACTTGTTGGACTCGCTTGTTGTTCAGCCTGAGGTGGTCTATATTGTTGTTGATGTGCTTGAGGTCGGTATTGATTTTGAGTACCTTGGTTTCCACCCCAAGAGAAGTTTGGGTGGTTCCTCCAGTTGGGATTGTAAGTGTTCCCATATTGGTTGGTCTGGCCCCTATTTGCATTACCCACAAAGCAGACGGACTCTGGATTAACTGCGCATAAGTCGCTCGAGTGACCCTATCCACATACTTCACAAAACAATTGAACCTGTTGCACTGGTTGAGCTTGTTGCTTGTTAATAACCAAGGACATCTTGACTTGGTTAGTTAGTGTAGAAATCTGCGCTTATAATGCCGAGACGATATCTAACTCGAGAACCCCTGCAGATTTTTGCACTGTGTGTCTACCCATTTCTCCTTGCCAATCCGGGTTGCTTTTGGAGAATTTGTTCAATAATGCATATATCTCGTCAAAGCTTTTCTCCAACACTTGACCTCCAGCTGCAGCATCCACCACAATTTTTGTCTCAAGAAAGTGTGAGCTAACACTTCGTTCGTCTGATTATAATGAGGACAATCTCTGAGCAACCCCTTAAACCTTTCCCAAGCTGAGTATAGAGACTCCCCCGCTTTCTGTTTGAAGGCGACTATCTCACTTCTGATCTTCGCAGTTTTGCCTGAAGGGAAGAACCTTGCCAGAAATTTCCTTGCTAGATCATTCCATGATGTAATAGAATTAGCTGGTTCTGCCTTCAGCCATAACCATAAACTGCCATTCGCATGAAGGTGACATTAGCAATGCTGGGCATCGCCACCTCCTGAACAACCTTGTGTTGTTCCTCTGCCATGTTCACGGGAAATTGAACGAGTGCCTGAAGATTATTTGTATCCCTTGCTTCCCTCAACCTCCCATGAAATGTTGTCTCAAGTTCGGGGTCAAAGCCGGCGAGTCTGTCCTGGCTTCTGACCCTCCGCATTCAATCAAAGTTTCTGAGATTAGAGCAACAATTAAGTAACGTTAGACTAGACGAAATAAACAATTAAAGCAAAAACTAGAAATTATTTAATATTCAAGTCCTCGACAACGACGCCAAAAACTTGTTGCTCCCAAACGCACACGCAAGTATACGTGATCGTACAAGTAATAAAATGATAAGTCGAGTGTCGAACCCACTAAATTTATCAAGATTGTTATTCAGTCAAGCCAAAATCAAGTTCAAGAATGTGATTATACTAAACTATAATTCTAAGTAATAACTAAATTATCAAGTAGCAATTTGATTTTTGTGTAATCAGTAGAGACAAATATTCCCGGGTTGTGATCGATTCACCAATCATATTGTGTTCTAGTTAACTCTCCCTTTCATACAATTCACTCATGGTTGCTAATTAATCGATAATTGCTCTCATAGTCTTCTCCCGAAGTACTACTCGCCTATTCATAATAGATTAACGCCTATATTCCTATGAAATCAATCTATTAAGAACACATTAAGATTACGATATTTAATTAAGCACGGTGACTAGGTATATTCCTATCCTAACCACAAATCTCCCTCCCCCCCAAGAGTTAAGATCGTGCGCTCTTCAATTCTTCTCTAATCTAAACACGATTTTCCCAAGCATAACATAGATAGTAAATAGAACCTAACTGCTGGCCAGACAATTAAGCAATTAATCACAGAATAAAAGAAACAACCATATATTAGTGAATTGTAATCAAGGTTAAGTCAACGTTAAACAACAATATTCATGGCTAAATCACAACCCCAGAACTATGGGTTTTAGCCACTCATGATAATANGGTTTAGGGCCGAAATAACCTTGTCCCAGGCGAAATTGAACATAATTCTTGTCACCAGCGTCCAGCCTAGTGCTAGGCGCCGTCCCTGGCTCTGGTAATTTAAACACACTGATTCTGGCACCACAGGTAGCGTGGGACTGCCTGTGGCGCTGAAAATGCCAATTTTCTTCTTTTCGTCCGTTTTGGCTCTAATTTCGCACATTTCGCCCTCAATTGCTCCCGGATCATTCCTACACATAAAAACACCTCAAATTAATATAAATCAACACATTTTACATCCTAAATCCACGAAACTAAAGTAAAACATGAGGCAATATACATATAAATATATATACTTTAAGCTAAACATCAAGCACGTACTTCTGGCATATGTGACAAATTTAAACACTGTATGTAGTTTCTTGTCTATTAAGCTTTCAAGTTAGTGTTAATATTGAAATATTCAGTCCCTGCACCCAGGATGCCCGAGCTGCTGGTTGCCGAACTTCAGCTGAGGCTGAAAGATATATTGAACAAAAGAGAAAGCGGGAAACTGAAGAAAATTTGCTTAGACTAAAGGAGAACTCCCAGAGTGGCCCAAGTGGCAAATATTTGCAAAGAGCAGGTCACTTTAAAGTGGAGCATAACAGCAGCCCCAGAGGAGTTGCTACAGGCCCTGAAATGCTGGATTCTTGTTACAAGGACTTATCATCAACCACTGCACCACATGGTGTTGGAAGTGCTTTAGACGTTTGGGACGTCAGTGGCTTTTTCGGGGCTGAGTTACTCTCAGAAGCTGTAAGAATCTTCTGTTTCTGCTGCCAGATCATTAACCATGCAATCAATTTCATATGACTTACTATATATACCAGAATGGGGATTGATGTGGCAATTCTGACCCAGAAAGATTTTTGATTTTTTTTGTTATTAGTGTATGGCTGCATCCTTTTAATCTTAACCTGCATTTGTGGCAATTGCAAATGCAGGAAAAACAGCTTTGTGATGAGATCAGAATCCTGCCGGCTCATTATCTAAACATGTTGCAGACCATGTCTATGGGGATCTTGAATGGCAACATTACCAAGAAATCTGATGCTCATGGTCTGTTCAATGTTGATCCGAATAAGTTGGACAAAGTGTATGAGATGCTTGTTAAAAAGGGCATTGCTCAAGCATAATATTGCTACTTCTCAGGTTCAAGCATGATTTCGCTACTTTGTACCAAAGTGGCAAATGATGTAAGATGGCTAACCTCTTTGCTTGAATTCTTCCAAAATATCTAAAGCTTTACGTTAGAATGAAGGTTGCTGAAGACATTGCTGTTCAAAGGTATCACATATTTGTAACGGGAAGAAAAGCAATGCAGTAGAAATCCATTATAATGTTACCATTGTAGATGTGAGGGTCGTAACACTAGTTTTTACAGTGTTCCCTTATTTTGGCTTTGTAAGTATCTGTCCCGAAGAAAAGTAGTGTGTTGAAAATGTATATGCTATTGGTTGAGGCATGCGTATATGTGAAGTTAATACATCAAATCAGATTTAAGAATAATTTGCTGGTTAAAACCTAATGTTTCTTTTGTAATGTTTTTTCCTATTAATTGGATTGAGTATATCTATATTATGCTGCGTTCTTTGCATTTCTAACCCCGTTGTTAGCATAGTATTGCACGCCATTATACTTCTTAATTGGTTTCAATGTTTTGATTTTGATTTTGTAAGCCCCTTTGCTTTTCTATATTCCATATGAATTTAATGCTTATTTAAAATAATGGTTAAAAACTAGTTTGATAGTTTAAAAAATGTGCATTATATATTAAAATTCAAGTAAATTAAAGGAATTTGAACTTTTGAGAAGTTTCTTGTTCTAAGTTTCACGTCATTAATAAAGATAAGTTGTACAGAGCGATGCCAAATTTTACTTGGGATTTTTGAGGGATAGTTGTTGTTGTTGGTGTTATAGCTGCACAGAGTGAATTTGGATCACTCTCTGAATTAATCATATCCTTCGCCATAAAATAAATAAAAGTTTGTGGATAGTTGAAGAAGAGTGTATCACTCATCCAAGTTAATCGTAATTAAAACACAATCTTTTAAAGATAGAGAGGAGATGAAACCTGGTTACACAAAAAAAGAGTATAATATGTTGGTTGTTTAAGCTAACTCAAAATGGCATTGAAATGACATCCCTTACAACAACACGTAGGTTCCATATAAATCAGACGTCTCTATAACAATATCCCAACACTATAAAGTCAAGCTTTTTCCAAAATCAATTTTCATGTTATGTTATAATATATGTTTTCTATAACAGCACTTCACTATAACATCCAAAAATATTCGGAACAAACGAGGCTGTTATAGAGTATATGATATTCCCCTTTATATCCTATTTTTTAAGATGCACTTTCTTTTTTCAGTCTATTCCAAATTAATAATAATATATTTCGATATTTAGAAATAATTGTAAAAAAAGAACATTCGAATTTACGCAAAGTTTTACTATTTGATTTTAGCAGTGTAAATATTCTTAATCTTACTGCAAGTTGCGCCAAATGCGGCATGGCAAATAATCATGGGGTTGCAGCATTGCAAGCAAATTCTCAGTACCTGTAGCTTACTGCTACCCCAATATCCGACATCTAAAATGATGAACAAAATTTATGCTTTAATTTTCTGTAAATTATGTTTCTACCTAACATGATTAGAGACTAGAAGCAATCTAGAAAATACTACCTAAATCTTACAAACATGGTATTATGGTAATTTGGTCTGCATGTCAGATTTTTATATCTATTTCTTTAAATTATGTAAGGAAATAGTAATCAATTACTTACAATTATTTGCCCAATGAAGAAGGGTAAAATGATAATTGAATGTTCCTCTATCTAGTAAAATCGATGATTCAATCAAATTATCAAATTAAGGCGGGCGAAGTTAACGACCCCAAGTGTGGATTTTCTCTCTCTACCTCAACACCCAACGGTAACATTTTTTAGCGAGTAAACCACACGCTCCTCCTTATGGACCCACCGGACGGTGCCATTCCGACGCGTCTGAATGGGCAAAACACTTCTACTAAACAGGCGAAGCAAACCATTGAAGCAATTGAAGGCAAAATCTCCTATGCAACCACAATCACAAATTTCCCAAATTCAACTGTGTGCCCTAACCGTCATGAACGTGACTCTGTAATTGCAACACACACCACACACAATGGTATGCCGACAATCATGTTCAAAGCATCAGATTTCTATGGAATCATGGCTTCCGAATGCAAATTCACTCTGGTTGGCAGATTTCTTAAACCTCGGACCCAAGTAGATCGAATTAGGTCTAAATTTAAGGAATTGATTTCTCTAAAAGGATCGTCCAAAATTGGCGTGTATGACAATTTCAATGTGTTTCTAGATTTCACTAATGAAGAAGATTTCTCCATGGTTTGGTTCAAACGAGTTATAGAGATTGAGGGACAACACATGTGGCTTCAGAAGTGGTCACCGAATTTTAAGCCGGAAGAAGACCTCCCAATTGCTCCTGTTTGGGTACTTCTTCCTTGCCTTCCTTTTCATATGCATACATGGCAATATGTAAAACAAGTGGTTAGCCCTGTGGGTACTCCACTCGAAATGGACTTAGCGACTAGGGGCAGAACAAGGCCAAGTGTAGCTAAGGTTAGAGTGGAAATTGATTTGTTAAAACCACAGCCAGATTTTGTGTATGTGGGACAAGTATATGACAATGCTCCTCAAAAAGGATTTGTTCAAAAACTCGAGTATGAAGGAATTCCTAAGTACTGTAAATACTGCAGAAAATTGGGACACAATTTGCTAAATTGCTGGGCCATTGAAAGAAAGAAAGCAGCGGAAAAGAAGGCTGAGATCAAGAGAAATAAAGAGGCTATGGAAGCAGAACTTACCACAATAAATGAGAATGGAAAGGCTTAGAGGATTATGGATGGCAGCAGATTCAAAGGAACAGAGCAAAAGCCAAAGCTTCTGCAGAATGATGCTACCAAACAAGCTGATGAGAAGGAGGTGACCAATCAAGCTGCTGAGAAGGAAAATATTCAGCAGAATGATAATCTCCAAAACAGTATGGCCATTCAACACAAAGAGCAGGCGGATGAAATCAATGTCATTAAAACCAGAACTTCCAAAAAGAAGAGGAAAATCAACAAAAAAAGAGAGACTCCCCCAAAGAAATCCAAAGTGTCATTTAAGCCAATATGGTGTCAAGTCAGTGGTAGCAAAAGGTTTAACAAAGGAAAGGTGGATCAAGCTAATCGGCAACAATAAGAGAAAGGAAAGAAGGATGAAAGCAGTGATGTTGGTGCGAACCTTGATATAGGAAGCGAGGATGATAACATGGACAACGACTCTAGCAACGACTCCAAAGAGTGTAGTAAATCCATTCCAACAAAGAGAAAATTTAAAGGGTCAAAACAGGTGGTGCAAGAATCTTCTAACATTCAAGAAAATATGGCTCAAGAAAAGGAAGGGAGCAGTCAGCATACCGATATTCAACAAGCTCAACATGACCTAACCAAGAACCTCACAACTAATGAGGGACCAGTCAACATACCTTTAGAGATCAAAGCAATGCCGGGATTAATATGGTGGTCCAACTAGACTTAGAATCTCCACAATCATCGAAAATAAAACCTTATTGTACGAAGAAAGCTGATCAACAAATAGAGGTGAATTCACCAAATAGAGTTACTGTGAGGATTTCTTAAGACCAAATACAAAATGCCTAAACCAACCAAGAAGACAATGAGGGATTCTCAATGGTCCAAAAGAGCAAGAGCATAAGTAGAATCAGAAGCAAAAAGATGGTAAAGAAAACTAAAGATAAGCAAAACTCTTCCAATGTGGAAGGGAGTACAAACTAATCTTCCCTCGATTTCATGATTAATTCCATCTTTTGGAATATTAGAGGTGTGAAATCAAAAAAAGCCATTCCCAGGCTTAAAAAACTCATCAACATGTACAAAGTGGAGCTTTAGCAATTTTTGAACCTTTTGTTAGCATTAATAAAATTGACAACTATATAAAATTCCTTGGCTTTCAACACAGTGTGATCGACAATAAGGAGCAACAACTTACCATCAAGATGCACTACACCCCCGCTAATTGTGATATATATCTTACATCAGTATATGCCAAATGTTTTGCGAATGAAAGGAGAGAGCTTTGGAGCAGTTTGGAAGACATCCACACTCATATCAAAGGTCCTTGGTGCATTGGGGGTGGATTCAATGTAATGGATCCAGATGAAAAAAAGGGGGCAGTCCTCACAAAATGCACAGAAGCTTTGAGTTCAGTAGCTGTATGGACAATTTCGAGGTGGTGGATTTGGGGTTTGTATGCCCTAAATTCTCGTGGTGCAACAACTGGAGAGCTAGAAGAAGGATTTGGAAGAGATTCGACATAGTATTTGTTAACGACCTATGGACCCAACGTTTCCATATTAATATGGTCAAACACCTAGCTAGAATTGGCTCAGATCATAGGCCACTCCTCATCAAATGTCAAAAGGAGCCTCAAGCTAGCATAAAATACTCCAAATTTCTAAATTTTTGGGCTGAGCAACCATCATTCATGAACCTGGCAGAAGAGGTTTGGAGCACTCAAGTTCCTGGAAACCCCATGTGGAGGCTACAAGAGAAATTGAAGCTTCTTAGTAAGGATCTCACTAGATGGTCGAAAGAGAAGATTGGGAATGTTTTTGAACAAGTGAACATATGGGAAGAAAAAATGATAAACCTGGAAGAGATTGACACTCTTAACAACACAGATCAATCCAGAGAAGATCTCAATAAAGGGCAGGCAAAATACATCAAGTGTCTAGGTATGCAAGATGCTATCCTTAAACAGAAAGCTCAGCAGAAATGGTATGAAGAAGGGGATAGCAACACCAAATACTTCCATAGCTTAATTAGAAACAGGAGATGTAGGATCCATCTTCACAAGATTAAGGATCAAAATGGCTCATGGATACAAGGGGATGAAAATATTTCAAAGGCGGCTGTGCATCACTTCAAGCATCTGTTCAACCTTCAACATCAAGTCCATGATCATGAGACCCGCAACTGTATTCCTAAATGTATCACTGAGGAAGATAATGATCTGCTCAATGCTATTCCTGATGAGGAAGAGATCAGGGATGCCGTGTTTAGTATGAATGCTTCAAGTGCAGCGAGACCGGATGGATTTAATGGCACCTTCTATCAAAAGTGCTGGAATATCATCAAGTATGATATTGTAGACTTTGTACAGAACTTTTTCAATGGCAAGGGCATGACCAAATTCAATAATCATACAAGATGATTACTGACAATGTGCAATTAGCACAAGAAATTGTCCACAACATAAGGTAGAACAACAACAGGGGTAATGTGGTTATCAAGCTGGATATGGCTAAAGCCTACGATAGAATGTTCTGGAATTTTCTAATGGTCGTCATGAGAAAATTTGGGTTTTCAGAAGCTTGGACTGATATCATTTGGATAATTGATTAGTGATGTGTGGTATTCTATCATTATTAATGGGTCTAGAAAAGGCTTCTTCACGTCTTCGCAAGGTCTCAAACAAGGTGATCCGTTATGTCCTTCCCTGTTCATTATTGGAGCTGAGGTACTGTAAACATTCTTGCTACTCACAACAACTTCACCCCATTCTCCATGGACCATAGAGGTCCTATCATTACACACCTTGCTTATGCCTATGACATAACGATATTCACTGGAGGAGATAAGCACTCGATAAAACTCATTAAGACTCGGATAAGAAGGTATGAAAAAGCATCATGTCAAAAAGTGAACAACGACAAGAATTTCTTTGCTACTGCTCCAAACACCTCTGCTAGTAGAATTAATAGAATCAGAAGAAATTCTGGTTATATGGACAAGCCCTTTCCTTTCAATTATCTCGGATGTCCAATCTACAATGGCAGTCGTTAACAATTTCATCCATGAAGGTACCTGGGACACCAACAAATTGGCAGACACTATCCCTCCTCACCTGTTGTATATTGATACGAAGGTGGATATTGGCAACATAAGTCTTAATGAATTTCCAATATGGAATTTAGCTGAAGATGGACATTTCAATAATAAATCAGCTTGGCACTTAGTGAGAATGTAAAAGCAGAAGAATAACTTCATTAGTAAGATTTGGCAAAAGTCTATACCTTTTAAAATATCCTTCCTATCCTGGAGGTTACTTAAAAAACGACTACCTTTTGATGATATTATTGGTAAATTTGGCACTAACATTGTTTCTAGATGTTCTTGTTGTTGTTTGCCGCATGTTGAGACTATGGAACATGTATTCAATGGAAGCGAGGCAGCAAAAATAACATGGAACACAATTGGCAATCCACTAGGAATAAGGCATCAAAATTCAAATAGAGCTGGTGGTGGGCACCATCAAGAGATGGTGGGAAACAAGCTCAAAGAACAAGGTCCATAACTTAATCCTTCAATTAGCTCCGTTAACAATATGCTGGGAACTATGAAAACAATGGACATCGTGCAAATATGGTGATCAGAAGAAGTTCCAACCCAACATGATGGTGCATCAAGTTATCTATAATATCAAAGGAGCCAATTCAAAGATTATACCAAGTTGGGACAAGTACCACCCTTGGCCAGATCTCTGCCAAAGAATCGAAAAGTTGAAACCAATGCAAAGCTGGAGTCAAGTGTTGTGGTCGACACCAAATCAGGGATGTATCAAAGTTAATACCGATGGTAGCTACATCAGAGAAAACAACAAAGCAGGTATAAGAGGCATCATAAGAAATAGCAACAATGACTTTATTATGGCCTTCTCGAAGGCTATCCTGTGTGATAACAACAATACTGCGGAGGCTCTAGCTGCTGAGTTTGGAAAGAAATGGTGCAAGCTACAAGGCTACCCTAATTTTATCCTCGAACTCGACTCTATGGTGATTGCAGACATGCTATAAATAAGGACACCAACAATCTTAAAATCAAACAAACGATTGATAAAATGTTGCAGATTATACAACAAGCCAATGTAAGAGTAAAGCATTGTTACAGAGAAGGCAACCAAGTTGCAGACTGTCTTACGAAACTGGATTCTACCTCGGGTAATAGCATGACTATCAACTCATATCAACAACTTCCTACATGTGCTAAAGGCTATTTCCTCTTGGATAAGTGGCAAATGCCAAGTAACAGAACCAAATTCGACAAAGCTAATTTTTTTGTCAGTTAGAGATGTATCCTTCGCTTCCCAGATGGAGAACCCTTTCTGTATATATCTCCTTTGGTTTTTTCTGTTTTTTTTTTTGGGTGATGGAATCACCAAGTTATATTTTATGAGGTTAGGCCGAGCCCCCCTCACTGATCCTTTTTGAATACAACTGTGCCCAGTATTGCAACTGGGTAATTGCATAAAAAATCAAATTATCAAATTGTTATTTCTAGTCAATAAATTGAGAGTTGTCGATGCCTAAACAACGAATTTATCAAGAAAAACTTTCTCTTATTTGTTCAGAGGGGAAGGAGTTTTCATTTTCAAGCGAATTATGGATATAAATATACGTTTAGAGCGTTTGGATAACATAATATCGGAGCCAAGATATGAATACCCAAAATTATGGATGTGACGGGCTAAACTTATGAAGCTTGAGTAACACAGTGGGGTATGGGGAGGAGTACGCAGACCTTTCCCCTACCCTTGTGGAGGTAGAGATGTTGTTTTCAATAGATCCTCCACTCAAGAAAAGCATAAGCACAACAAGAACAACAACAGAAAGAATACAGTAATGTAGAAGCCATGAAAAACAGCGGTAGAAAAATAATAAGATGACTCAAGAAAAATAAACAACACGTAGTACTAGAAATCTAAGAATAAGAAAATACGAGACCGCAACTAACACTACAGGTATGAAATAGAGGAACACACGGATACCCACTACCCTCCTACCCTAATTCTCGACTTTCATACTTTCATATCAAAGGAATCTATTCGGGAAGCGCTTACCATCCCCTTTACCGATACCAAGGGGAAGCATGAATTAGACCAATAGGGAACTGCTCTCCGCCTATCGTAACAACAACAAAAGTCCATACCGGAATTTCATTACCTTATTCCTTAAACTCTAAAACGGAGACATTGGTACAAGAGGAGGATCGAGAGACCTCGAGCGTAATATACGCTACCATCGGAGAGACTTTAGCCATATCTTAACCAATGGTTGAAAAATGAGGCGATCAAGAAAGTCGTGGGCCTCGTAGTACCCGCATCCTTGTTTGATTTTCTTTTGAATATCCTCCTTCCTTGGATTATTACTGGGACGCATATATCAAAAGCGAGTTATGTCATCGGTATACTGAAGATGAGACATATCCTGCTTAATCACCCCCTACTTCTTCGGGCTACCTCTACCTCTCCTAAAACTCGCTATGGCAAACTTCTCACACCTCCTCATTGGGGCATCTAGACCTCTGTTCTTCATATGCCCAAACCATCTCAGCTTCGCTTCCCGCATCTTGTCAACCACGGAAGACACTCCCACCCGATCCCGAATATCTTCGTTCCTGATCATATCTCTCCTAGTATACTCACACATCCATCCGAGCATCTTCATTTTCGGCACTTTTCATCTTCTGAACATGAGAGTACACTGGATAATCCAATATTATAAGTATTGAATGTGACTCTAATACCATCTTAAAAAAATATATTGAAATATATGACCCACACATATATATATGGTAACATGTTAGTCAATTGTAGCAATTCATATAAAGACAACAATACATGCCCTTAACTAATGTAGCTTAAGTTTATTTAATGCCTTATTGAAAGACAACAATACATGCTTTTATTTAACACAGAAACATCAAAAGAATATTTCTAACTGTCAAATGGCTTTGGACTTTGCCCATTGAAGAGATGTTTATTGCTTAAAATTTGGATCAGAGTTGGAAAATAATCGCTTTTCGTCTTTTCCCTGTTAATATCTTGTCAGTAGCAGAATAATCGGACGATGGATACACTTCTATAATTTTGTATAATGATAATATAAGTTGATCTTATCTTAAAGAAAAAAAAGTGAGAATTTATATAGTCAATTTTAATTTATTTGAAATATAAACTTAATTATAATAATAATTATTGGTGATAAAGATGGACTTCTTCAATTCGGCGTAAATAATAATAATAATAATAATAATAATAATAATAATAATAATAATAATAATAATAATAATAATAATAATAATAATAACGTATATTTCTTTTTTGTGNTTTGAAATATAAACTTAATTATAATAATAATTATTGGTGATAAAGATGGACTTCTTCAATTCGGCGTAAATAATAATAATAATAATAATAATAATAATAATAATAATAATAATAATAATAATAATAATAATAATAATAATAATATCGTATATTTCTTTTTTGTGTGATTATTTTTTATATTTTGAAAACCCTTAATAAAGAATCTGGTTCCCACGGTCCATACAAGCACCAAATCATACTTATTTCTTTTAGGCGAAATGACTTCGTGACCATTTTAATTTGTAATACTTTTGAAAGTCGATACATGAGCTTTGGATTTTTCCATTTGAATACCTCTACTTGAGAAAATGTCTACTAATAAACACCTTTGAATTTTGATTATGCATATGCGACAATATTATAGTTGATGTCGCCAATTGTGTGTTAATCATAGGTACTAAGCGCGTGAATACGATAAATAATTAAAAAAGGATAAATAATTAATTTTAAAAATAGAAAAAAAAATTAAGATTTATTTATTCCACCCCCGTGCACTTACCCTCTACCCCTTTCTTTTGCACTCTTTTCAGAGAAGCTAATTTCTTCGGAATTCCGCCCTCGCCGTAATCCCCCACTTTCTACTTATTCAGAACCAACACTTTCCACCACCCTATGCCTAGCATCACAACCTAATTCATCACAACACTTCATTGATTTGAAAGAAGAAGAAGAAGAAGAAGAAGAAGAAGAAGAAGAAGAAGAAGAAGATTTTGAACCAAGAATGTCACGACCCAAAATCCATTAAAGGTCGTGATGGCGCCTAACACCGCTGTCAGGAAAGCCAATTTTTTTTGATTAACTTAGTAATTTTCTTTCATATTTTAAATCTCGATTTCCTTTAATTTAATAGTGAATGATGGAATTTACAGAGTAAATAATAATATTTTAACAATTTTAATACTGAACAACCCCTAATCGCCCCAAAATTCGGTGTCACAAGTTCATGAGCATCAACTAGAAAGATAAATTAAAATATAGCATCTGCCTGGAATACAAATTAGACAGTAAAGATAAAGAAAACTCTGAAGGAGACTCTGCTGACTGCGGATTGTAACATGAAATGCAGCTCACCTAAGTCCCCGCGTTAACCACGCCTCTGCGCCCACAAGGCCACTAAACATTTATGTGCATGCACAACAAAATATGCAGCAAGTGTAGTATGAGTAAGTAAATCAATGCGTATCCCGTAAGTATCCAGTCTAACCTCGAAGAAGTAGTGACGAGGGGTCGACTCCGACACTTACTATGTGCTATAAATAAAATGCGAAAGATATAATTAAGCATGGATTGCATAGAACGGCTGTAAGCTCAATATCATGAAGTAAGTAAACATTTCTTTTATAAATAAGAAATTTCCAAATTTATTTTTCACCATTTAACAATTTATATCACAGGCCAATGAAGCAATATCAATTATTATAAATTCCCAAGCAACCAATCCAATCACGCGCAAATCATGTCGTGGTCGTATGACTCGATTCAACATAAATATTTAAATTGTGCACTGCCGAGGGTCGAACGGCACGAACCGACATAAAAATAAACTGTGCACTGTTGAGGGTCAAACGACACAAACCATAGATGCATCTATTAACCTGCCGAGGTGATCGCCCCGCTTCCATGAGAGTAGTAAAAATTTACTCCGCTCGTGAAATACAAATTTCGAAGCGGTTGGACATAAATTTCTCAAGTTATTACAATATTCCTCAATTTTTTCAACAACAACAACAATAACAAACCTAGTATGTTCCCAACAGGTGGGGTCTAGGGAGGGTAGTTTGTACGTAGACCTTACCCCTACCTGATGCGGGTAGAGAGGCTGTTTTCAATAGACCCTCGGCTCAAGAAAGGTAAGAATAAGAAGAAAGCAAGAAAGAAGAAAGAAAAAGGAAAAGGGAGAGATAAAGGATAAATAGTACCAAATAATAAAAACGGAGTAAGAAGAAGGGGAAAGCAAGAAAGGAAGAAAGAAGGAAGAGAAAGGAAAAGGGAGAGATAAAGGATAAGTAGTACCAAATAATAGTAACAGGGAATGCGATACCTGAGGCGACAAAACCACATAACACAATAAAAATCTAAGAATATGAAGGGACATGCGTGCTACTAGGACTATCGGCGAGTCACAAAAAACTACACACTAACCTTCTACCTTAATTCTGGACGGCTGGACCTGCACACCCTCCTGTCAAGGGTCATGTCCTCAGTGAGTTGAAGCAACGTCAAGTCCTGTCTAATCACCTCTCCCCAGTACTTCTTAGGCCTATCTCGACCTCTTCTTAAACTCTCCATGGCCAACCTCTCACACCTCCTAACAGGAGCATCAATACTTCTTCTCTTAACAAGTCCAAACCATCTCGGCCTCGACTCCCGCATCTTGTCCTCCACGGAGGCTACTCCCACTCTGTCTTAGATAGTTTCATTCTTAATCTTATCTCTCCTGGTACACCCACACATCCATCTCAACATCCTCATCTTTACTACTTTCATCTTCTGCACGTGGGAGTTCTTGACTGGCCAACACTAAGACTCATACAGCATAGTCGGCCGAACCACCACTCTATAAAACTTACCCTTAAGTCTTGGCGGCACATTCTTATCACATAAAACACCAAAAGTGAGCCTCCATTTCATCCATCCTGCTCCGATGCGATGTGCGACATCTTCGTCTTTCTCCCCGTTACCTTGGATAATAGAACCGAGATACTTAAAACTCTCTTGGGGATAACTTGGGCATCAAGCTTTACCTCTACGTCTGGTTCATGGGCCCCGTCACTGAATTTGCACTCCAAGTATTCTGTTTTGGGTTCTACTCAATTTGAAACCTTTAGACTCCAAGGTCTGTCTCTAAAGCTCCAACCTCGCGTTAACTCCGCTTCGTGTCTTGTCAATCAACACTATATCATCGACAAATAGCATGCATCAAGGCAGTTCCCCTTGGATGTGCATCGCCAAGGCAAATAAAAATAGGCTAAGAGCCGATCCCTGGTGCAAACCCATCACCACAAGAAAATGCTCTGAGTCACCACCCACAGTCCTCACCCGAGTCTTAGCATCATCGTACATATCATTATTCACCCTAATGTACGCTACCAGAATGCCGCTAGCCTCCAAACACCTCCACAGGACCTCGCTCGAAATTTTATCGTACGCTTTCTCAAGGTCAATAAATACCATATACATGTCCTTCTTCCTCTCCCTGTACTGCTCCACTAATCTCCTTACCAGATGAATCGCTTCCGTAGTCGAACTCCCCAGCATGAATCCAAATTGATTCTCGGAAATAGACACGCACCTCCTCACTCTAGCCTCCACCACCCTCTCCCAAACCTTCATAGTATGACTCAACAACTTGATACCCCTATAATTGTTGCAATTTTGAATATCACCCTTGTTCTTATAAAGCGGAGCCATCGTACTCCACCTCCATTCTTCGGGCATCTTTTTTGTCTTAAAAATGACATTAAACAGCCCAGTGAGCCACTCCAAGCCTGCTTTCCCCGCGCTCTTCCGAGATTCCACCGGTATTTCGTTTGGCCCTGTCGCTCTGCCCCTGCATATCTTACACATTGCCCCTTCCACCTCCTCTACCGTAATCCGCCAAGAGTACCCAAAATCCTGCCGACTCTTAGAGTGCTCCAACTCACCCAGCACAATGCGTCTATCCCCCTCCTGGTTCAACAGTTTATGGAAGTATGTTTTCTATCTTCTCCTAACAAGTGCCTCGTCCATCAATACTTTTCCATCCTCGTCCTTGATGAACTTGACTTGGTCCAATTCACGGGCCTTCCTCTCCCTCACCTTGGCCAACCGATACAACTTCTTGTCTCCGCCTTTTCCTCCGAGCTCCTCGTACGAACGAGCAAACGCCGCATTTTTAGCCGTCGTAACTGCTAACTTTGCCTCTTTTTCAAAAGTACAAAATTTAAGTGAAAATTTTCAAATCTCTAAATCCTCAATTTCAACTCTTTTCAAGGCAATTAATAAACACAATCGAATAATAGTATCAACAAGGCATGGTGTAAGCCTAAAACTACCCGAATATAGGCATAACTAGTAGCTATGTAAGGACTCTCGTCACTTCGTGCGAACGTAGCCCCCGCAAGTAAGGGTACACATAAATTCAATTCACCTATGGGGTTAATTCCCTCTTACAAGGTTAGAAAAGAGACTTACCTCGCTCCACAACCAAATTCAAGATTCCAATAAACCTTTGCTTCGCAAATTCGTGTCCGAAAGCCTCAAATCTAGTCATAGACAATTCGATATACTCAATACAAATCATAGGATTTAATTCCATATGAATTTACTAATTTTCTGGATCAAAATCCGAAATTCAAAAAAATATTGACAATAGGACCTAGGTCTCAAATCCCCGAAAAACTCACGAAATCCGAACACCCGTTCCAATGCGAGTTCAACCATACAAAAATTATCAAATTCCGACATCGAATTGACTTTCAAATCTTAATTTTTTATTGTTTTTGGAAGATTTTACAAAAATCCCAATTTCTTCAACCTAAATCCGAAATAATTGATGAATATGGACATGGATTTATGAAATATAATCACTTTCGGATATAGAACACTTACCCAAGTCGACGTCGTGAAAATCCCTTTGGAATCGCCCAGATCCGAGACTCAAAACTCAAAAAAGAGTAAAAATGGCTAACTCCCATTTTTAAGCATTCTGCCTGGGCAAGTCGCATGTATGAAATGCGCTTTGCCTGATTTTTGGGCAAATTTAAACTGCTACCAGCCTTCAGTCAACTGACCATACCTTTCTGTACAAATGTCTAAATGATGAATGATTTAACTTTTTGGAAACTAGAATCAAAGAGCTACAACTTTCATGTTTTGATAATTTTCAGATTCCTTATAGATTACGAGATATAAGCTTCCAAAGTCGGCTCCATGCATCAGAAATTTCTGGCGAACAACTTCTGCAACAGAAAATTCCAGCAGCTCCCATTGTCCGAAATCCATTCTGTTAACCTTCCGAAATCCACCCGAGGCCCTCGGGGCCTTAACCAATTATACCAACATGTCCCAAAATACAATACGAAATTAGTAGAGGCTTCAAACAACGTCAAACAATGCCGAAATTACGAATCGCGCATTGAATCGAATTATGAGTTTTCAAATCTTCCAACTTCTATATTTTGCGCCGAAACGTATTAAATCAATTCGGAATGACTTCAAATTTTGCACACGAGTCATAAATGACATAATGGAGCTGTTCCAATTTTCAAAATCGGCAACTCTCGATCAAACTTTCCAAAACTCTTCTATTACTTTCGCCAAAATGCGTAGAATTGTCCTACGACTTCCAAATCCAAATACGAACATGCGCCTAAGTCCGAAATCAGCATACGAAGCTATTGGAATCATCAAAAATTTATTCCGGGGTTGTTTACTCAAAATCAATCCTTAGTGAGATTCTTCCAACTTAAAGCTTCCGAAATGAGAATTCTCTTTCCAATCCATTCCGAACTTCCTGAATTTCAATTCCGAGCACGCGTACAAGTCATAATACATCAAGTGAAGCTTCTCATGGCCTCAAACTGCCGAACGACACGTTAGAGCGCTAAACGACCAGACTGGTCGTTACAAAGAATTGGTTTGAAGAAAGCGAAAATCTTGGCTACTAGCACTAATTATGTTACTAATAAGTTCTCTGCTAAAGCTGGTAAAGAAAAGAAGAAAGAGCCGGAAGGTTTTACATATGGTTCTTATTTTGTAGGTGAGAAGATGATACAACAGTGGAAGTGAAAGGTATTAGGTGGGAGAGAAAAACATAATCGCCAGAGATATTTGACAGATAAAATCTGGAGGGTTTCAAGTCGTTTTTCAATTCGGGGATGTTTTTTCGGGCAGGTTCTAAGAGAGGGGAAGGGTTATGTGCCTAAAAAATTAATTTGACAAAAAAAGAGGAAGTGGGACCTTGAACATACAGGTGCCCACATATGTGAATGAATGGAAGATGTGGCTATACAAAATATTAAATTAAATCTATGTCAGCATCGATTGAACAACACACACCATGACAAGTATTTACTAGTAGACATTTTCTCAAGTAGATATGTTCAAATGAGAAATTCGAAGTTTATATATCGATTTTCAAAAGCCCTACAAATTTAAGTGATCAGGAAGGCATTGCACCTTTTATGTGTCAACTTTTATCTATATATAAACTACCATCTTTCTATTAAAAAAGTTACTTGCTTGCTTATTGAAGTAGAAAGGGAGCATGCTTCACATTAATCATTTGTTTAATTGGAATTGAAGGGGGATCCTTTTACGTGTACACCTTTAGTAAAGCAATAAAATCCAGGAAAAGGGAAATGGATTTTTTCCATTAGTACACAAGGACATATAGTAATTGTAAAAAAAGAATTGTCCTATTTCCAATCTCAAACATGTCAAAGTACAATACTCAAAAGAGCAATAAAAGAAAGTACAAAATCTCTCATTTTATTCTTATTCCCATTGGTAAGGTCCGTAAGCAGGGGCAGATGCAATATAGAATTATCGGGTTCAACTAATTATAAACTCAGTATTTTAATACGGATAATAAATTTATGTATAAAAAAATCATTAAAATTACAATAAATAATAAATATGAATCCATAATTTTAAATGTTGAACCCATAAAATTAAAATCTAAAATCCGCCCATAAGAACACTTTTTCATAATTTTCTTCATATTCACGATTCAATATAATCACGTAGAAAATTGAGTTAAAGCAAAATAAAGGAGTTCTATTTCTTGAGGGGAAAATAAAAACAATAGAAAAATAAAAAGTATGCAGGGGGACTATAGAGCAACAACAAAGTTATACATATAGGTCAGGGGTTCGATTCGTGAAAACAATCACTATACCTATTTGTCGAGAATTGTGTCTAAATTTTTTCAAATCAAACTACGCAATATTGGTAAAAAATTAAAGAAAATTTAATAGAACTATAATTTTATAAATCATAATTAAAATAATAAAAAGATAACGTTAGAAATTTTACTAATAAAAGTAATATAAAACCAACGGAAAGAGAGAGTGGAGAGAATTTGTAATTTATAGAGAGCTTTTGTTGAATAACTTTTTGTAGAGCTTGACTTTTAAATTATAATTTATTTAAGAAATAACCTTTAGTTAAAAAATTACTTTTAAGATTAGTTGGTTATTTCTACATAAATTTCAAGTTCTAAGAGGGTATTTTATTAGGAAATTTTTTAGATTGAAAAAGAAATAAATAGACCATACAGAGTGGTCTCTCTTTAATTTTGGCAAACAAAATGGGCAGAACTTGAAAACGTGAACAATATATTACTTTGAACATCTTGAATTATTAGAGTGCCATACTCAACTATATTACGAATATTTAAAATATAATATATAATCATATAAAGGTACTATTTAATTTCTACCTACATTTATAAATTTTCGACTAAAGGCGTGCGCTTGACCACCATACGCCATTATGTTTGTTTTAGGTTAAACGATCTGCATTATACTCGTGTGCGATAATTTATGCGCCATACCGCCTTATAAAAAACAGGTGGACGTGTCAAAAACACCTGAAAAGGATAATGGAGAATGGAACAGACCAGCAGTCTCTTCTCATGTTGTTGTTCTATTTTTGAAACCTCTGCAGTGATCCGAACCATGTTCTCCTCCGCCGCCTTTACCAGCAATTAGAAATATTTCAATAAACCTCCCAATTTTCATTTATTTTACACATTTCCGATATTTAAAATGCAGGACTAACACCTCTATCTATTATATATCCAACTTTCTCTCTCCCTATATATATATTCTGATCACTTCTTACTACATATAATCATCAGTAGCAGATCCTTTCCCAACAGTCACTTTCCTTTTTGGCTTATATCCAACTTCCGAACAGTCTCCAACTTATTTGTTACTTAGGCTTAGTTATTATTATTGTTGAAATACTAGGTCAAATATATGTCGTCTTCAGAAGAAGTAGGAGGAGGAGATGGCGGTAATGGAGGCGGAGACGGCGGAGGAGGCACTGGTGGTGGACCATCTTCGTCGCGGAGGCGTAGAGGTGGGGAAAATGGTGTTTGGCCGGAACCATTTTTGGAGGCTTTGGCTTTCCAAGTTGCAACTGATGCTTCTCGTTCCATTGGTCGCCTTGCTGCTGCTCAAGCACTCTCCACTCTTTTTCAGGTACGCACCTACGGATTTAGGATTTAAACTGTATGAGTTAAATTTTTAAGATTTTTAGCATTGAATTTGTGATATTTTTAAAGCTACGAGTTCAAATTTGCTATTTTTTGCAATTTTAATAAATTTTACACGTAAATATTTATGGTTCGCATAAAAAATTATGAGTCAGTTGAACCCGTTATGTATATCCTACGTACGCCCTTGACCCTCTTCGTCTTCCTGCAGTATCACAGATGTTAGTATAATTTTGCTTATAACGTGATGTTCGTAAGACGATGATATATCGAAAATAATTTCTTTATCTCACACACGGTAAGGGTAAGATTTGCGTACACCTCACCCTTTCTAGACTTTACTTGTTGGATCATAGTGGCATGTTATTCAGGGGCGGATTTATAGGAGAGATTATGGGGTACGTAAACTCATGGTTTCTCCGCGAAATAATTAGATATTTTATATATATATTTTTTAAAATTTCTTAAGCACCAAGGTTGAATGGTGCACGTGATTGAAGATTAAGTTATTTTAATAAGAAAAGGGATCAATTCCTGCTTAGTATATAATTTTTTTCTCTTTTTTAGCGGTGCACCCATACTAAACATCCTCGATCTGCCTTGATATTGTTTGTTTGTTATAACAACTCGATCTTATGTATATTAAAAAAATATATAGTTATAACGTATAGTACCTGAAATAGTAAATTAAATTATAGGAACAAAAGTTCTCCTACAAAGGAAGTTGCAATTGACTAAGCCTTGCCAATAATTTAGACCTAATAATGGAATTTAATTTATTGTTTTGTTTGGGGAATGTGAATGAACCTACATAACTATGGTAATTAGTCAGGCGTAATCATCTTTCCATAAACAGAAAATATTAGAGATAATCATTATGCTATGAGGTTGTAAGGATAGTTTGGTATGAGTAATAAGTAACTAGAAATATAGTGACAAAATGCAGATTTTGCATTGAATTTTTTTCTGAAAATGTTGAAAGTACTAGTAACTGGTTACTGCCATTAAGATGACGAAATTGAGCAGAAAAAAAGAAAGAGTCTTTTGAGGAAGAATGTACAAATAAAAGTGATTTTATTTTATTTTGCCTTTAATTTCCAACTTGATCTATTAATTTTTCTTCTTCTTCTTCTTCTCACGCTTATTGATGGAAATATGCAGTAAAACATCTTTATTTAAGAATTGTCCATTCTTGGGCAGTCCTTTTCTAGCATATATTGTTGCGATATTGAAGCAAAAAAAGTTCTTTTGGTTTGTTGAAAACCTTTCTTTTTGTTTGCATCATCGATCTATTTTAAGCTTTAGAATTTCCGTAGCTTTTGGACTCACCTTTCTTAGATATCTATAATTCTCTCACTTCATTAAGTATGATTTTTCTCCTTTTTGCACATGTAGGGGTTGTTTGATACACGAATACGATAATAATCCCGAGATAAAGTTTGGGATTAATTTTATCTGATAATCCGGGGATAAACTTAACACCAAAATGATGCGATTAATTATTCACATAGAAGGTGAGATAACTAATCTCATGAGATATATATCCCACACCTAGTAATGTAATGCTAGCTCGTATATATTTACAAGTACTCCCTCCTATATATTCAAAATTAAGTTTGACTCATCGTGAAATTTAGAATATTTTTCTTTTGAAATTTATGGACATATCATACTATTTGTATAGTTATAAAGTTTTTTAAACGAGAAGTTTAAAGTTATTTTTTCTAAAAGATAGAAGTATTGTGTCATTGTTAGAATGTATTTAAGAAAATAATTTGGACAACTAATCCCCGTTTTTAATATTTGCCTGCTATCTTTTCTAATAAAAAGAAGTAGCTCAATACATGAAGCATCCCGTATTTTCAAAATGGTTAAAACAAATTCCTTTTAATTTTCTAAAATGCTTAGTTAATATGATTCCACTAACCAATCTATATATGGAGACAGGAAGAAAGAAATATCCAAAGGAACTTTCTATTTTACTACTTGTTGTTTGCATTTCAATAATGATAGCGTTTTATCCATTGGGTAATCATAGTATATTTTCTGGGCATTACTCTCTCTTTGGTAGGTGGGAAATTACGATAGTTAAGAAATAACAGTAAATATTACTCACTTTTTCTGAACTTTGCTGTCTAAAAATGTAAGCATTATATGCTCCCCATTCTTTTTGTACTAATGGGAGTATTTTAATTTGTTTTTCTTAATCATTAAGGTGAAGTATGATTTTAAAATGAAGACCTTGTTGCAGAAACTTTATATGCATTGTACGTACGATCAGGGGCGGATGCACACTTAACGAAACAGTGTCACAGGATATCGTTTTACAGAATTTTTCACTAAATATATGTATTAAACTGCGAGGAAACGGATAAGTAGAAAAAATAACATCACTTGACATAAATTATGTCTTAGTGCGTTGGTTATGTGTTTAATTTTGCTCCAAGAGGTCGGACTTTGAGAGGTTCAAACCTAAACTAGGCACATTCTTTTGCAATTATTTTAAAGAGCCTTTGTTGTTAAAAATATATAATGATTAAGTAGAATTGAACTCAAAATTTTTTCTAACTTAAGACTCAACAAAACCAAACAGACTAGACTATTTTTTTTTAATTCAAATATATGATAGTTAAAGATATTATTCCAGTTCTTTATAAATTTAGACTTCACTTACAAATTTTTTTGCGTACGCCCCGAATACAACTGAACTGCATTTGTAACTTGCTCCTTTCTTAAAGAGTGTATAGCAAATTACTATCCTATGTTGCCTACCTAAACCTTGCATATGGTTTTTTATCGTATCTATATATTCTACATCCAAAAAGCAATACTTATATAGTTATATTCATGTTTATAAGAAGCTTTTCGTGGAGTCGGATATGCTTGAGGCCTGGGGCGGAGCCATAGTGTTGCTCGTGAGTTCGGGCAAATTCAGTAGCTTTTGTTTTAATTTGTATTTTTTATATTTTTTCCGTTTAAGTTTATGTGAATTTATTTCTTTTTTGGTCTGGCCAAAAAGAATGATCTATTTTTAAATATGGAAATAATTTAGCTTAAAGTACCAATTCTTCCCTTAATAGAATCGTTTATAACCAAACAAATTAAATACTCTGAATCTTTTTTGATTTGTTTAGGACCACAAATTTCAAAAGTTTATTTTTTCTTAAATTTCGTGCCCAATCAAATAGGTTCACATAAAATAAAATGGAACGAGTACAAGTTATAAATCTAGAATTCATTAACTTAAAATAATTCTAATCTCGAACCATAAGGGTAGGGACCACAGAAAGGAAAAGGTTTTCGTCTTATTTAATATATCTATGTATCTGTGGATCTGCTTTTAATCACTTTTGAAGTCAATCTCTGTTCTTTCTGTCAGTTCGACCTCTTATTTCTTGTCCTTGTATCTAATCTTTTACGGTGACTTTTACAGATTTTAAGAATTAATTAATTATTTTTTTCTTATATTATTTTTGGAATAAATAGTGTTGGAATATGTATTATAGGAGTGTTTATGTGAGATAATAAAGGTTAATATATACTCAATTTTATTACTAATTAATGCTAAAAGATAGATTTCTTAATTTGTATGAAAACATTCAAAAAATCATTTATTTTGAACCGGAGGGAATACTTTATATTAGGGTTTCACCCTTGCATTGCACTTTTAGCTTATTTGGTCAAATTTTTTTCCGTCCAAAGTATTTTTATATTAATTTTGTTTTTAAGTTAAGATGTTTGGTCAAACTTCATTAAGGAAAAAAGTACAATTTTTCGAGAAGCAGGAATTAGTTTCTCCTCATTTTGAGAAAAATACATATGAAAGTACTTTTTAAAAATTTGCCAAACACCAAAGTACTTCTCAAAAGAGATTTTATATTAATTAATGAAACATAAATTGTTTCTCACCAACAACATTTATGAAAAATATTTTTCGAAATAGCTGATTTTAAATACTTGTCCAAGTAGGCTATTTTTGTATCTATCGTTAAAAGGTACTTTCTTGGTTGAGTTTCATGTGATATTCTTTTCTATTCCTGTTCTAGAAGAATACTATATTTTATAATATTTGAAACGTTTTTGACTTTCAATTTCTGATTTGACATCAAACACATAATATAATACTGTCAAAGTCATAACATATTAAAGATTACATGTAGCATAATACTACAAGTGTCATAACATTTTTTTTCTATTTCTCACCTGATATTCGGTATCCATATTGGGGTCCGACTAATCCGGATTCACGCCGGAAAGTCCCACATTGGGGTAAAACGCTCCCTAACAAATGCGACTCCATACCCAGAGGCTCGAATTTGAGACCTCCGATTAAGAATGAAGGAATACTTACCACTACAGCCCTTATTGGCAGTGTCATAACATATTTAAGATTGCATGTTTTAAAGAATTTTTTTGATATATTACATAATATTGACTTATGTGTTAAAAGTCCTTCCTATTTCAAAATCGTGTATTCTCAATCATTTCAAACAAAATAAGATAAAAGGGAGGAATATGTTCTCTTATCTAACAAAATCAGAATATTTTTTTAATTAATTAAATACAGACCAGTTTTCTTAAAGGAAATTGTTAAATTGGCTAATAAATGTTTATGTCTGACTGTTTGCTGTTAGCCAGATTTGTGACAGAAAAAGAAGGGAAATGACAGTGTTTCTTGTTCCCCTCCCCTGATAGTAGGATCATGTTGTACCAAATACAGTACTATATATACTCTTATGTTTAGACCCCTACTTACCATATTTGTCTACCTTTTCTAGTCTTAATTACTTACTCTTTTCTGACTAGTATGGTATAAGGGATAACGATAATAATCCTCTGATAAAATTTGAAATGTATTTATTCTAAGTTTGATTATAGGTAGCTACTTTTGAAATAAAAGGTAATATGGTACATAAGATATTCTGTGTTCACGGGTCCGGAGTGAATCGAATGATGTAGACGATCTATCCTAATGTAAATATTAATGATTGTTTCTACGACTCGAACCCGTGACCTATATGTCTCGCAAAGATAACTTTTTTTTTTCTTTCTAAAATTTGACTGACCTAGTTTTCTGTTTAATGTGTTTTTCTATTTAGTTCATATAACGGCAAACGGGAATAAAACAAAATTGTTGATGTGCTGGTTTTGTTTACACTATGTACGTGAATTTTCTCTTCTTTCTTTTTCCTTAACGTTTTATTTACGTATATTGTTAGTATAAAAAGTTATATTAGTTTTAATATTATAGAAAGTAGCCTGCCTTTATTTTCAGAGAAAAAAGAAACTATGAAGATTAAAAGTACTTTTCGAACCGTGTTAGATCTCGAGAAACGACTTGTATATATCCTAGAAATGATTAGATAATATGAAAATTTCTCTATAATACTTTCCTTTCAATTTATATGAACTTTTTTTTTTTGTTTATGTCACAAAAAATAATTTTTTTATTATTTAAAAATATTTTATATTTTTATAATGATTTATAGCCACATAAAATATATATATATTATTTTAAGTCATAAATTCAAATTTTTTTTCTTAAACTTGGTTCAGTCAAATGAGTTATACTAATGTATACGTAGGAGTTGCGGCCACAGTAGACATGGCAATTAACATGCAAAAAGGCTTTTTTCAGTGTCTCTCCAAATGGCCATCACGTGAAGCCATCGTTTTGGATATGTCGGGACACTTAAATTTGCACTCATTTATCATTATTTATTAATTGTATAAACAATTGAGTTAAGGTGTTAAAATATAAATGTAATAAGTAAGTTTAATTTATACGTAAGGATAATAAACGAGTGCGACTTTAGATGACTCTTCCCCCTTCAACTTATGTGAATATATTAATTGAGTTTGTAAGTTGTCATACTTTATATATAGTTATGAAATTGATGATTTTACATATATTATAGGAATATTATTACAGAAGTTTCCGGTAAGAACAAAATTGACAAATTTAGGTCAAATTATTTTTAAATATATTTCTTTTTATGACCGATTAAAATAATAAGTTTGTATAAATTAAAACTAAGAAATAAGGGATCGTTATGTAGGATGTATTAGGGCAAAAATTATATGTGCTAGCTTTTATATTATTAATCCCTTGTTTGGTAATTTTGCTTAACCAGTATTAGTTATACACTTTGTTCAGTATTATTTATATATATAACAAATTATGGTACCAACAATACCATAATTTGTAATACATCGATAAATATGTATAAAGATAAAACTATCTTTTCAAGACCTTTAATTAATATATCAAATCAAACAACTGATAAGAAACAATTTTAACATAATTAAATCCAGCATAAAAAAAGTTACCATTATTAATTCTAACATTATTAATATATTATATATTTAATACATTATTCTTATGCATCCTACCATCGCCATCTTTTTTTTTTTTTTTTACTTCTCCAGATTGTGATTTTGGATGCCTTTTCCAACTGTCTCTCTGCTTCTGCATGCCTCGACTTGAGAACTCTTTGGAAACCAAACAACATTTTGGTCAAACTCTTTAATAATTTGAGATGGACTTGGCATTAGCTTCACTCATTACAGTTCTCAGTGTGTTGGTGCTTGTGCTCTCATTGTTGCCTTACCTATATATATTCTATAGGAAATAATCTTTTTATCTTCGCAAACCATAAATAAGACGTGCGTACATATTATTTTTTTCAGACTTTAATTATGAAAATTGTACTGAATTTATTAATTTTTGTTATTGTTATTATTGTGGTGTATTCGTTGTTTCACATCGGTTATTTTTCATCCCAAAAAAATCGAGTAACTTTATTTATCAAAACTTAGAATATTTTTTACTTTTACATATTGTGTCAGTGATGTAAACAATACTTACTGAGATAATAAATGAAATATTAATTAGTTTGGCAAAAGAATATGATATATCAAAAGCAACATGTGCATCATTTTTAAAAGTTGTTGATCAACTTAGTATTTTCTTAATAATATTTTCAGGTGTGTTCAACATGGAGAGCAGTGTCACGTTCCGATCTTCTATGGCAAAATTTAACCCTCAAAATATGGAACCGCCGCCACCTTCTACGCCAAACATGGCACAACGAATACGTATACTGGCACCAAACTTCAAACAATTTCCGCCAACGTACGTACATTTACCACACTCTCCATTTTGTACCTGCAAACAATGACGACGACAACAGCAACAACAATGACGGCCTTTCTTGCCGTCGTCTCGTGTTGTCCGATCGTCATTTAGCCGCCGGGTTCTCCGACGGTTCGGTTCAGTTGTTTCATCTACCTACTAGGGTTCATTTCTCGACGTTTTATCCCCTATTCCGTGACCAGCTTGGCCGGTACTCTAGAGCTGTTTCCGGGATCATTTTGTCGGAATATGAGAACCAGCTTGTTTTTGCTTCTCTAGATGGTGATATACATGTGGCCATCATCGGCGGAGCCGCCCCGCCCCGCCGCGCACACTTAGGAGACGTGGTGAATGACGGCGCTTTAGTGGACTTCACCGGCTGTGATCAGTGGTGGGTTGGCCTCTATGCAGGTGAATTCATAGCTTTAATTTGTCTATTGTTCTCTTTTTTGGTCACGTATGTAATTTGTGTTTGTATGTGCTTTCTTTTTACGTACGTAGTGTATTGCTAAAATTTTATTTTTGTGGGTATTACATTTAAAAGGTGCATTAATTTATCCAAAAAATTTAAAACGGAGAGAAAAACATATCAAAATTCCTGACCAACTAATTTGTACAATATCATGACTAATTATGCAATGTGATAGAGAATATAGGATATCATAGTGTTAAAATTTATAATAAGCTTTTCTGTCGAATACAAATTACTTTTCAGAGTCGGAATGCAAGATTTCAAAAGGAAGCTTTGATTAACTTTTCATTGAGCAATGTTTTTCTTTTCCTTAGGACTGTTATAAAAAACAAAAGAAAAAGTATCTTCCTATTTAGCTTGCTGTCCCAGACTCCCAACAAAATAAAAAATTAAACCATATATTTGTTAAAGTTTGAGCGACAAAAAGATGAAAGCAGGTTAACTATAATAATGCCTTTGATTTACATTAATATCACGCGTTGAACCAAGTAATGGTTCTAATAAAAATGGACAAGCTAGGAGACAAAATGTAGAGTAGAATTATTCCATTTTGCATGCAAGGAGCGGGGCAAATGGTATTTAGAGTAAATTTTTTAATTTTATCGACTTGCCAATGCCTGAAGTAAAAGTTGGACTCTATTACTATCCTAAGTAATTACACCTATTAATTTCTCATCATTAGTCTACCATTTCAGTAAATGTTAAACTCAATAAGTACTTTCAATTTGATTATTTGTAGCGTGATCCAAGCTTTTCATCATATGTAAATGATGTAGCTAAGACAGGAATTTCTCTCGGGATGTTCAAACTTGAAAGAAGTAAAAAAAAAATTCCGACAAATTAAAGAGTGTTAATATATATTATATACCTCCAAAACTTATTATTTTACCTGTATGTAAAGTGTAATTTTTCGATGAAAGATTGTCAACTGACTACCCTTAAGTAAATGTAGCTTCGCCCTATGTAAAAGTGTCTCCTTTTTTTTTTTTTTTGATAAAATTTCAGGTGTTCCAGGCCGTGCATTTCACATATGGAATAGTGAAACGGAGGAGCTAATCTTCGTCGGCGGTGACTTAACCGATCCAGAAGCAGTAATGGGCTGGCACCTCCTCACCGAGTTAACCGAGCTCGTGGGCCGTATCAGGATCACGACTCAAGACACGGCCGTCGCATGCACTGGCCTACGCCTTGTTGTAATCAACTTAAGAAACCAAGGCTTGATAATCCAAGAACGATCATTCCAACATGAACTCATCGTAGGATCTTTCGATGCCACGAACGAATTGCTCGTGGAAGTGGACGGACAGGACGTTGCCACTGTCCGCCGAGTGGAGGATTTGGAGGAGGCATGCGGGTTTAACGTGAGGGGAGCGTCTCAACGTGGAGTTGTTGGATGCATGAATAGTAGTAGGTACACAGTAATGTATGTGGGAGGAGTTATTAGGCTTTGGGCGGTACAAAATGGGGCATATCTTTATAGTTTAAGGGAGAGAATAGGGGAAGTAAATGCTATACTTGCAAATGAAAGGCATATAGTAGCTTGTTCTAGTGATGGTACTATTCATTTGTGGGACTTTGGGGCTCAATAGCAGTTGAGGGGGTTATTAGGATTTTGCATTTGTCTAATTGTTATAGTAGAAAACAATTGAACTGGACATGATTAATTGTTTTAGTTATACATTTTTTATGAGGAAAGTAAGGACGTCTTTTGTTGGGGGGTGGGGGGGGGTGGGGGGAGTGGTTAAAGGGAGGGAGAGGTTTTAAACATTTAGGGTTATGAGGACTTCTCTTTTTATGCAGAAGTGAAACAATTTGAAGCTCAAATGTGGTTCTTCTATTTGTTTGGCAACTTATGTTATTACAGAAACAGAAAATGTACCCGTGTACTATCAGAAAAGGTTATATACCCATGTCGTTATACTATTGATTTAACTATACCCGTTTTCCGTTATTTTTGTTTAAAGTGGACATCCAATCCTAGGTGGAGCTGACATTCGATGAGGTGGATGCTACATGGCTTGCCACCTCAGCGCCCTTAACCCATTCTGCCCCTCCTGTTTTTTCACCTAAAATTTTATTTTCCTCCACCACTGTTGCCACCATTACCGCTATCATGAAAAATATTGTGCTTAGTCTTGTATATATGGATTAGGGGTGCTGAGGTGTCATGTCATTTGGCATTCACCTCATCAAATATCAGTGATACGTAGGATTGGAAGTCCACCATGGACAAACTTAATATTAGAGGGTATATTTGAACTAATAATATTTCATGGCAAGTGGCGTACCCCTTCTCCTGTAGACGTGGAAGCCACTTTCCCATTTGGTTTCGTTGTGCTACAATAAGTGGGAGGCAGTGGGTGTCACATCATCGCCCAGTGTTTCATAGCTCTCGTTGATAGCGTTCATGATGTTGCTGGGGACGTCACCTGTCGCCCTAGTTCTGTTTCCTTAGTTACCTACCATGGAAATTTCTATACATGCAGAGAAGGAGCAAAACTTTGTGGCTTGTTAGGTTAGAAAATCACGCGAGTTGTAGATCTAATGGAAACTAAAAGATTAGCTAAGAAATCAACGCAGACGGCACTAAACTTTTTGACCCAAAATATATTTAGGTTTAAACAGTTAGATTTTCTGATAAAATAGAGTTAATCTTAGCCAATATTAATATCCAAAAGATATATTAACCGATTTTTTAGCAAGATAATACGAGTATTATCAAAGTAGCAATAAATGGTGACAACACTGTTATATTCAATGATCCAAAAATGAAGGAGGTAGCATTAGATAACAATGAATGACATTTAAGTAAATAAAAGCATGTGAGTCACCCGAAAAGGGTGAGATTCTTTAGTATTCTTTCTGACAATGATGAATGAATTATGAGCCTTTGAATATTCGTATTCTCCTTGGATCATGGGATAAGAGTTAGGATCTTAAGAAAAAGGTATATTTTTTATATGAATAATAAAGCAAGAATCTTCAAAAAATGTCAAGGTGTTGTCTTACTCTTGCAAATGAGTGTTCAATGTCCCCTATAACTATGTCTCTTTCTATTTATAAGGGGACATGTGCCACTAAACCCTAATAGTAGTGATCCAGAGAATATTTACTGGAATATTCTCCTTAAAGTCTTATCCTAAAACTAGCCATTATTACTCTGTTTAAGAAGAGTTCTCGTCCTTGATTTCTGTTGACTATTCGACCCGGCCCTTCATCTCTAGTTAGATCACTGTGATGACCCAAAAGGTCATCTTATGTTTTAGAACTCGATTATGCGATCTTAAGCCTTAAAAATCTCATTTTACCCTCCTCGATTTGCGTGCGTAGTCCAGACGTGTTTCCGGAAAGCTTTTATGTTGAAACTTGACAAAAATAAGATTTTTTGCCTTAATAGTTGACTTCGGTCAACGTTTTGAGTAAACGGATCCGGACGTATTTTGACGGTCCGGTGGGTGCATATTGAAATGTGGGACCTGGGCGTATGTCCGGAATCGAATTCCGAGGTCCCTAGCTTGAGTTATGAATTTTTATTTAAAATTACAAGTGTGAAAATCTAATGTTATTAAGAATCTATTGATATTTGGCATTTTCGATATCGGGCCCGTATTTTAGTTCAGGAGCCCGTTACCGGTTAAATATAATAATTATGACTTGTCTGTGAAGTTTGGTAAGAAGCGGAGTCAGTTTGACGTGATTCAGACGCTCGATAGTGAAAATAGAAGATTTAAAGCTTTCTTGAAAATTTCATTTGATTTGGTGTTCAAATCGTAGTTTTAGGTGTTATTTGGCGATTTGATCGCGCGATAAAGTTTGTAGGATGTTTTAGGACTTGTGTGCATGTTTGGTTTGGAGCCCTGAGGGTTCAGCTGAGTTTCGGATAGGTTACGAGATGTTTTAGACTTAGAAATCTAGTTTTTTGCGCTTCAACTATCATCTGGTGTTTTCTTATTCGCATTCGCGGAGAAAACTGGGGCAGGGGGATTTTTCTTAACCGCGAACGTGGTAGCTGGATCGCGAATGTGAAGCAATGGGGGGCATTACCCTTCGCGAACGCAGCCACCTTCACACGAACGCGATGCTTTAGGGACCTGGGGGAGGGGTCAGTTACTCTTCTACGCGAACGCGAGCATTGGATCGCGAACGTGACGGCCAGGGGGAAGCAGCCTTCGCGAACGCAGAAGATGACTCGCGAACGCGTAAGCCACTCGGGTTATTGCTCATCGCGAACGCGGCAGGCCCTTCGCAATCGCGAAGAAGGTGACGGTTGTGACTTAAAACAGACCAGAAAACGGGAATTGGTCATTTCTTTCAAATTTTCAAAACTAAGAGACCGAGATGCGATCCTCCCTAGCTAATGTCACGACCTGATTTCATACTCCGAAAGGTATCGTGATGGCACCTAGTATCTACGACTAGGTAAGCCTAAATTTGCGGAAGATATTAAATAAAGATAATAAAAATAAAGACAGAATAAAGTAAATCTACCAAATGAAATATCGCCACTCGGCATGTACAAACAAAATTCCTAAAACCTGGAATGTCACTTTTAAGCCACAAGATCTATACCATAATAGCTCTATACAACGAAAAGGAAATACATAATATGTCTCTATCTATACTGGGTTTGTTGTTGTTCTCTATCTAAACTGGAATGGAAGGTGACTCGGAGGATTCTGCGTACGCGGTAGAATTACCTTGCGGTCTCCTCGAAGATGCTACAACGACCCCTAGCCACGGAACTGAGTACTGGTACCTGGATCTACACACGAAAAACATGTGCAGAAAAGGGCATGAGTACATCACAATTGGTGCCCAGTAAGTGCCAAACCTAACCCCAGTCAAGTAGTGATGAGGTCTAGTTAAGGCTCTACTAAATTAATAAGTACAACAATTTAAAATAGTACAGAAGGAAAATAAATTCTAAGGTAAGCAGTAAAAATGAATAATCTGAAGTAAAACAGCAACAGGGAGCCCTCGGCTCAGCACAACGTATCACATAGTGGAATCTCCCGGGATACCGTCCCGTAGTTTCAAATATAAAGATTCAGTACATGGGGATCTCCCGGAATACGTCCGTAGTCCCAATTTAAATATGCAGTACAGGGGGATCTCCCGAAATACGTTCGTAGTCCCAATTTAAATATGCAGTACAGGGGGATCTCCCGAAATACGTTCGTAGTCCCAATTTAAATATGCAGTACAGGAGGGATCTCCCGGAATACGTCTGTAGTCCCAATTTAAATATGCAATGCGGAACGAATGACAGATAAGGCATCAATTGAAACGGTTAATCAAATAGCAGGTAGGGAAAACGATAAACTAACTAACATGGCGCACAGAGCGTCAGATAGGAAATTTAATGTTAAACAGGTAAGCATGCTTTCCTAATCTAAGTTGAACAATTTAACACGGTAAAGCAAGATAATAGGAGAAAACAATTTATAATTTTCGGAGAAAATGGAATTTTTGCAATAATGGTCCGTGTACGTACTCGTCACCTCACGTACACGGCGCTCACGCAACAATTAATATCAAAACAACCTATGGGAACGCAGAGTTAGGCAAGCCACTTACCTCGACTGCTCAACTCAACTCAAAACCATGTTCTTGCCACGAGTACTCGAATTCGAATGACCCAAATCTATTCAATTCAAGTGCATAATGTAAATATCACTTTACGAAATCAAGCTAGCTAATTAGTTCAAAGCTAATACGCGAAATTAGGAAAATTACCCAAAACGTCCCCCGGGCCCATGTCTCGGAATCGAGTGAAAGTTACAAATTTAGAACACCCATTCACTCACAAACTCACTCGGATAAGAATCATCAAAATCCGACGTCAAAATCTCCTTAAATTCTCAGATTTCTACTTGGGGAACTTTCATCCCATTTTCATGATTTTTCACCCAAATTCTTTGATTAGATTGAAGAAATTGTTATAGATTAATGATATATAAGTAAAATAGGATTAGGAATCGTTACCTATGAGTCTTATCTTCAAATCCCACTCAAAATCGCCTAATCTCGAGCTCCAAATCGTTTTTAGAAAATATGAATTTCAAACCCTCGAATTTGGTATTGACTTCCCAGCAATCCCGCACCTGCGGAACATACATCGCAGGTGCGGAAATTCATTAAATGGTCTGGGGCCGCATCTGCGGCTCTGCATCTGTGGAATTTCAACCGCATCTGCGAGCCCGAAATACGTCCGTAGTCCCAATTTAAATATGCAGTGTAGGAGGGATCTCCCGGAATACGTCCGTAGTCCCAATTTAAATATGCAATGCGGAACGAATGACAGATAAGGCATCAATTGAAACGGTTGATCAAATAGCAGGTAGGGAAAACGATAAACTAACAACATGGCGCACAGAGTGTCAGATAGGAAGTTTAATGTTAAACAGGTAAGCATGCTTTCCTAATCTAAGTTGAACAATTTAACACAGTAAAGCAAGATAATAGGAGAAAAACAATTTATAATTTTCGGAGAAAAATGGAATTTTTGCAATAATGGTTCGTGTACGTACTCGTCACCTCACGTACACGGCGCCCACGCAACAATTAATATCAAAACAACCTATGAGAACGCAGAGTTAGGCAAGCCACTTACCTCGACTGCTCTACTCAACTCGAAACCATGTTCTTGCTACGAGTACCTGAATTCGAATGACCCAAATCTATTCAATTCAAGTGCATAATGTAAATATCACTTTACGAAATCAAGCTAGCTAATTAGTTCAAAGCTAATACGCGAAATTAGGAAAATTACCCAAAAAGTCCCCCGGGCCCACGTCTCGAAATTGAGTGAAAGCTACAAATTTAGAACACCCATTCACTCACGAACTCACTCGAATAAGAATCATCAAAATCCGACGTCAAAATCTCCTTAAATTCTCAGATTTCTACTTGGGGAACTTTCATCCCATTTTCATGATTTTTTCACCCAACTTCCTTGATTAGATTGAAGAAATTGTTATAGATTAATGATATATAAGTAAAATAGGATTAGGAATCGTTACCTAGAAGTCTTCTCTTCAAAACCCACTCAAAATCGCCTAATCTCGAGCTCCAAATCGTTTTTAGAAAATATGAATTTCAAACCCTCGAATTTGGTATTGACTGCCAAACGATCCCGCACTTGCGGAAATTCATTAAATGGTCTGGGGCCGCACCTGCGGTCACTAGGCCACATCTGTGGAATTTCAGCTGCATCTGCGAGCCTGGATGACTTTGGTCAAAGCCGCACCTGTGAGACCCCTCCCTGCACCTGCGTGTCCGCACCTGCGGCTCCCCTTCAGCAGGTGCGAAACACCGGAACCAGTAGTGTTTCAGCTGGGTTTTAAGTCCAAAAACTTCCCGTTGGCCCAAATCATCCCCGAGGCCCCCAGGAACTTAAGCAAAACTATCAACTAGTCATAATACTTCATCCAAACTTAGTCGAACCTTTAAAACACATCACATAACAACAAAATTACAATTTATGCATGGATTCAAGCCCAATGACTTATGAAATTTCCAAAATCCACAACCGATGACGAAACATGTCAAAACTCATCCGAATGACCTCAAATTTTACACATAGGTCATAAATGACACTACGGACCTACAACCACTCTCAAAATTCTATTCCGAGCCCGATATCAAAATTTCACTTATTGGCCGCTGAAATTCTCGCCAACTCAAGCCTAAATCTACTACAGACCTCGAAAAGACATTCCGGGCACGCTCCCAACCCCGAAATCACCCAACGGAGCTAACGGAGTCGACGAAATTCCATATCGGATCTGTCTTCATACAGTTCCAACAACGGTCTGATTTTTAAAGCTTAAACTCACATATAGGGACTATGTGTCCAAAAAGTCTCCGAAATTCGCAACTAATTATTCCGACAAGTCCCATAAGTAGATACAATCGTGGGGAAAATAGTTATTAGGGGATCGGGGCGCTAACTCTCAAAACAACCGACCGGGTCGTTACAACTAATTTATTCCCCAAAGTGTTGGTAAGTGATTCTAAACCATTTTATTTCAATTACCCATTTTGCATTCCATGAAATTTCAACCTAAAATCTAGGATTTCCATGGTAGAAATTGGGGGTTCGGGTAGAATTAGGGATTTTGGGAAATTGGGATTTGGACCTCAATTTGGGGTCGGATTTCAAAACTAATTGCATATTCGGTCTCGGGGGTGAATGTGTTTTGGTCCGAACTTCGAGATTTGACCAAGCGGACCTGGGGTCTATTTTTGACTTTTGGGGAAAAAGTTTGGGAAACCTAAATTTATGCATTGTAATTGATTTCTTTAGCAATATTTGAGGTTATTAAGTTAATTATGGCTAGATACGAGTGGTTTGGAGGTGGAATCTAGAGGAAAAATGGTGGTTGATCTTTGAGTTTGGCCGTTGGAGCGAGGTAAGTATCGTGGTTAACCTTGGCTTGAGGGATTAGGGATTAATTGTCTATTCGCTACGTGTTTGAATGTTGGGTAAAACTTATAGGCGAGGTGATGAGTATCTATGCGTTGTTGTAAAGTCATAGTATGCGAGTGGGTCTTATTCTTGTAATTGTTGCCTTCCTTGATCATACTATCCATGTTTAGACTAGTTGATCGTTATATTGGTAACTCTTATCATGTTTTAACGGAATGTGGTATTGATTGAGTATTGACTCAAAGTTAAGGTCGGTATTGTGGAACTAAATGTTGAAGTAAGACTTGTTCTTGATATTTCTATCTCTCTATTGTTATTGTTCATTGTTTGGGTGTGGGAGAGTGTTAAGGGCGATGCTATGCAAATGTTTAGTGGGTGAGTATTAATGCACGAAGGATTATGCCACGCCATGTTTTGTGAGTTATAATTCACGAAGAATGATGCAATGCAATGTTATGAGAGAGTTAATGCACAAAGGGTGATGTCGTGTCGTTTCTATTGTTTCATATGGTGAGGTTGAGAGTAAAAGCACGAAGGATGATGTCATGAACTTTCCTTTACCGTGCTAACTTGTTTCTATTTGTTTAAGGTACAAGGATTGATCAAGTCCTTATTTCTGTTGTGATCCTTTGTTTTGTATTTCTCCCAGCATGTCCCATTCCCAATTTTTCTTGCCTTGTTTCTTTCATTGTTGCTAGTGGTATCTATATTGTTATACTGCAAAGGTTTAATTGTAGGTGACTTGTCCTAGCCTTATCACTACTTCGCCGAGGTTAGACTCGACACTTACTAGTACATGGGGTCGGTTGTACTGATACTGCACTCTATACTTCATGTGCAGATTTTGGTACCAGACCGAGTTGACCCCGAGTTAGCTGTTGGCTTCATCTGATCGAAGACTCAAGGTAGTCCTGTTGGCGTTCACATGCCCTGAAGTCCCCGCCTATCCTTTCTGTTTACTGTTTATCTTTTATTCAAACAGTTGTACTTCTTTCAGACTTGTACTTCTAGTAAATTCTAAAATGCTCGTGGATTGTGACTCCAGATTCTATGTAGTTGTGTATAATGTTAAGACTATTATGGATTTCCGCATTTTCCTTATTACTTATTGTAGCTTAATTTTTGTAAATCATTGAAAGGGTTTAAAATGACGTAATAACCTCTAACGTTGGCTTGTTGATAACTAGTGATTTGTACTACTATTTACTCCATTTTCTTAGGTTTTAGGCCAATTTGACTACAATACTCCCACATTTTGATGCAAGTTGTTTGAATTGCAAGAATTGAGATGATTTGTAAATATTGATCCAAAAAGATCTCAAAAGGAGCAAAACTTGAAAAGTCCCTGAACCCAGTAGAAACGCTGCAACACTTACTTTTCAGCTGCAGCGTTTATCACTCCCCTGCAACAGATTTCTCTTCGCTGCCCTGATGTCAAATTTCAGAGAGTGGTTTTTAAGGCTAAGAAAAATGTTGTCCGCACTATTATTCCGCTGCAGCGTTTCATCTACCGATGCAGCGCCCATTATTACGCTGGACACGCTTGGTGAACTCCAGGGAGTCAGCCAAAGTTGGAATTTAAGCTTTCGTGGTCAGCAGTATTATTTCGCTGCCGCGTTTTTGGCCACCGCTGCAGCGTTGCATTATTCCGCGGGACGCGGACTTGAGAATCATAGAGGCTTCACAGTTCAAGACCACTGCAACGGCCAATATTATGTTGCAGCGGAAGTCCATTCGCCGCAACATTCAGAAATACGCTGGGAGCGAATTCTCCGTAGGGGCAATTTTGTCCAGTATTTTCAGCCTAGTATAAATAGATCTTTTTCTCTTTTTTTTAGGTCATCAGTTGTTAGAGGAACACGTGAATAGTGCTTTTTGACTATTTTGAGTAATTTTAGCTTAGTTTTCACAATAGTTCTTCAATTTCTATCTTGTATTTTACATTTATGAGCTTAATTTCATCTTCTACTTGTGTTTCTTCTTCAGAGTAGCTATACCCTTAAGCTAGGGTTGTGACCCAACCCTAGTGTGGGTAGTTAATGGGTTTTCAATTTTAGGTTGATTTTGTGTATGAGTGTTTGGTGTTTAGCCTAATTTGTGCATAAATCTTAGATTTAGTGGTTGCAAACACTATTTCAAGCCTTCATGACTAGCGTCACTCTTGAGAAAGATGACCCAAGTCTAGGTAATTAGGCTAACGAGGTGTTGGGGCAAACTCAAGAGATTGATAGCCCCAATAAAAGGTAAAAGGTGGATTCTAGAGATAGCTACACCTGACTCGAGCTAATTCATGTGAACAAATGAAAATACCAATTGTGCTTGAGAAGGCCAAATTGGGCAAAGTCACCCACATTACCGAGAGGTAGTGGGTGAGCACCTTAACATGAGGTTATGCCATTCACCCACATTTCACAAGGTCATTCTCAATTTGGACCCTATTAGTCTCCCGCCTAGGAGAAAGTCACAGCCCTAGTCCCTTTAAATCATCTGAGAAAATCCACAAAAAAAGATATTAGTTAGCTAGTTCATAGTTTCATTTAGACTAAATCATATCATAATTCCAAAAACCTTTTTATGAGAAGTGTAATTAAGATCATGGTTCCACTAGATCATTCAGACACTCGACTCCAACATACATAGCTCCCTGTGAAAATCGATCCTGACCCGCTCGGGTAAAAGCTGCTTCGACCCCCTTCCTTGCTACTCTTTAGTGGTATAGGTGGGAGCCGATCACTTTTTGGCGTCGTTGCTGGTGAGTTATAACGGTGTTGACTATCTACTTGAATAGTGGTGTAAAGTGTTTTTCTTTCCTTCTTTTTGTTAACGCGTGTGTTTGAATCCAAACAGGTACTCATGGCTGATCCTTTGGGCAATATTATTCCGGGGGAGGAAGTGTATGACAACGAAGAGGATGAACTGAATCAAGTACCACCTCCAAGACGGGGCCGACACGCCAATCTTAACGATGATATTCCAGACCCTCCCCCGCCTCCACCTCCCAGAGTTTCCCCTCAGGTGCTTCCAAACGAGGGGTACGCAAGTGCTATTATCCCGCCTAGAATTCGGGCGGGCAACTTCCAAATCACAAATATGATGCTGACACTCCTGGAGCAGCGTGGGTACTTCATGGGAGCTCCCCACCAAAATCGTTACAAGCATTTAAAGGGCTTCATAGATACCTGTTGGGGGAGCAAGCAAACAAACGTCTTAGAGGATGCCTTGAGGCTTAGGCTATTTCCCTTCTATCTCCGAGGTAAAGCCTTAGATTGGCTGGAGCGACTCCCCAACAATTCCATATCTACATGGGATGAGTTGGCAGACAAGTTCATTGCTAAATTCTTCTCCCCTGGGCACATGGCGACATTATGAAATATTGGCTTTTAAGCAAGCGCCAAATAAGCCTCTTCATGACATTTGGGAACGTTACAGAACTATGGTCAAGGAGTTCCCAAACAATTACATGACGGAGGCCATGATATAACAGACCTTATACTGAGGCATAAATACCACAAATCAGTTTGTTGTCAACCAACTTGCTGGAGGCAACTTTATGAAGCTAACTTACACTGAGGCATGTGACATCTTACATGAAATGGATGACACTTCGTCAGCATGGCAGAGTAGAGCAAATGTGCCTCAGGGTGATCCAAGTGTTATCAACCTCCACAAAGAGCTTCAAGACCATGGGCAAGCAATTGCCGAACTTACCACCACCATGAATCAACTTGCTAAGGCACAACTTCAACAAATACAAGGGCCGAAGCAAGTGCATGCTATGTAGGGGGTGAATCTTTTGGTAAACAAGCGAAGGTCTCGTGGAAATCAAGTGCAAAATAACAATGACCAATGCGACCAAGGAGTTAGTGGGTATAATCATGAAGATTCCTATGATGAGAACAATGAGGATGTGATGTATGCCAACATATTTCAAGGACAAAGGAACAATCAAGGGAACAACCAAAGTTGGAACAATCAAAGGCAAAGCAATTGGAACAATAGTAACAACTCAAGCAATTGGGGGAACAACAATCAACAATGGGGAGGCAACAACAACAACAATTGGAGATGGAACAACAATTGGGGTGGGAATGGAAATCGGGGGTCGGGCTTTCAAAGGCCCCCGATGTATCAACAACCTAACAATCCACCCCCCTATCAATCACAAGGCCAAGGTTCCTCAAGTAATGACATGGGTAGAATTGAGAAAATGTTCAAACAAATTATGGAACGCAATGCGGATTCGGATGCTCAACTTGCCTCCCATAACACCTCCATTCGAAATCTTGAAGTTCAAATGGGACAAATCTCACAAGACTTGAACACACTACCGAAGGGAGCACTACCTAGTGATACAGTGGTGAACCCCAAGGGTGGGAACAACAACAACAATACCGGTCACTCCATGGTGGTGACCACAAGAAGTGGACGAGGTGGTGAGGCTAGTTTTTCAAAGCAAAATAGAGTTGTTGGTGATGATGATGACTTGCAAAATGATGAGATTCCGATTGAGGTTGAGCATGTGGTGGAAGAGCCAACAACTAGTGATGTGAGGATTGATATTCATGACCATGCGGAGGAATTGCAAATTGATGTGAACCCGCTAGGGAACACGTAATTGACATACCCGAGCCGGTTGTGTCGAAAGCAAAGGCACTATTGCCTAGGCCTCCTCCTCCCTATCCTCAACGGTTGGAAAAGCAAAATAATGAGAACCAATTCAAGAAATTCATCGACATGATGAAGAGCTTATCCATCAATGTTCCTTTGGTTGAAGCACTAGAGCAAATGGCCGGGTATGCCAAGTTCATGAAGGAATTGGTCAAAAAGAAAAGGTCAATGGAGTGCGAAACTATAAAAATGACTCATCAAGTGAGTGCAATAGTGCACTCAATGGAACCCAAGCTTGAAGACCCCGTGGCATTCACTATTCCGTGTACAATTGGTAGCGGATTTTGCCAAGGCATTGTGCGACTTGGGAGCTAGCATCAATTTGATGCCATATTCGGTCTTCAAAACCTTGGGAATTGGTCAACCTAGGGCTACTTCTATGCGACTTCAAATGGCAGATTGATCTATGAAGCGGCCTCTAGGGATCATTGATGATGTGTTAGTGCGGGTTGACAAGTTCATTTTGCTCACGGATTTTGTTATCTTGGATTGTGAAGTGGATTATGAAGTACCTATCATCTTGGGAAGGGCCTTTCTTGAAACATGGAAGGCCTTAGTTGACGTGGAGGCCGGTGATCTCACCTTCCGGGTGGGAAATGAAAAGGTCATTTTCCACGTTTGCAAATCAATGAAGCAACCCAATAGCACGTAGGTGTGTTCCTTCATGGACCTTGTCACCGAGGTCATTATTGATGAAACAAGATCAATGATAAATGTTGAAGACCCCGTGGAATCAGCTTTATTGAACCATGATGATATTGTGGTGGATGGATTGATCGAGTGTACCAATGCTCTACAAGGCATGGGTTCTTATTCATATGGTCCTCGAAAGTTATCCTTGGATTTGGAGAATCGGAAAACTCCTCTGACAAAGCCTTCAATTGAAGAACCACCTACCTTGGAGTTGAAGCCACTTCCACCACACCTCAGGTATGAATTTCTGGGTCCTTCTCGTACTTTACTTGTTATACTTTCATCTTGCCTAACCAAATTGTAGGTAGACTCTATTCTCAAAGTGCTAAAGAGGAGGAAGAAAGCCATAGGTTGGACACTTGCTGATATTGGGGGTATAAGCTCCGCATTTTGTATGCACAAGATCATTCTTGAGGATGGAGCAAAGCCTTCCGTATAACACCAACGGAGGCTAAATGAGTCAATGCAAGAGGTTGTCAAGAAAGAGATAATCAAGTGGCTCGATGCTGGGGTCGTCTACCCAATCTCTGATAGTGCTTGGACTTCTCCGGTCCAATGTGATCCAAAAAATGGTGGCATGACCGTGGTACAAAATGACAAGAATGAACTTATTCCAACAAGGACAGTCACGGGTTGGAAGGTATGCATGGATTACCGCAAATTGAACAAAGTGACCCGCAAGGATCACTTTCCTTTGCCTTTCTTGGACCAAATGCTTGACAGACTTGCGGGGAGAGCTTTCTATTGCTTCTTTGATGGGTATTCAGGCTTTAACCAAATCTTGATAGCTCCAGAAGACCAAGAAAAGACAACCTTCACTTGTCCCTATGGGACATTTTCTTTCTCCAGGATGCCTTTTGGATTGTGCAATGCACCCGCTACATTCCAGCGGTGTATGATGACAATTTTTACTGATATGGTTGAAGACTTTCTAGAGGTATTCATGGATGATTTCAGCGTGGTAGGGGACTCCTTTGATGAATGCTTGAAAAGTCTTGATAAAGTCCTTGCCCGTTGTGAAGAAACCAACCTAGTGCTCAACTGGGAAAATGTCACTTTATAGTGTAAGAAGGGATAGTCTGGGCCACAAAATCTCAAAGCATGGAATTGAAGTAGACAAATCCAAGATCAAGGTCATTTCCAAATTGCCTCCTCCGACCTCGGTGAAGGGAGTCCGTAGCTTTCTTGGGCATGCAGGGTTCTACCGGTGCTTCATTAAAGACTTTTCGAAGGTGGTGAATCCTCTTTGCAAGCTATTGGAAAAATATGCCAAGTTACACTTTGATGAAAATTGTATGAGAGCATTTGAGTTGTTGAAGCAAAAGCTTATTACCGTGCCAATTATCACCGTGCTGGATTGGAGCTCTCATTTTGAGCTAATGTGTGATTCTAGTGATGTGGCAGTGGGGGCGGTTTTGGGCCAAAGGGTGAACAAAATCTTTCACCCCATATACTATGAAATCAAGACCATGAACTCCGCCCAAATGAACTACACCGTCACTGAAAAAGAGTTGTTGGCTATTGTCTTTGCAATTGAGAAATTTCGGCCTTACCTTATGGGCGCCAAGGTGATGGTTCACGCCGACCATGCGGTGCTCCGGTACTTAATGATGAAAAAGGATTCCAAGGCTAGGCTTATGCGGTGGGTGTTATTGCTTCAAGAGTTTGATTTGGAGATCGTTGATAGAAAGGGGAGTGAGAACCAAGTTGCCGACCATCTTTCCCGTTTGGAAGAGAAAGGGAGGCCAAGTGATGGTCTTGAGATTAATGATAGCTTCCCGAGGTGGGAGTTATTTAGTTTGCTTGAGGACAAGCAAAGACTTAAGTTTGGGGGGAGTTGATAACTAGTGATTTGTACTACTATTTACTCCCATTTTCTTAGGTTTTTAGGCCAATTTGACTACAATACTCCCACATTTTGATGCAAGTTGTTTGAATTGCAGGAATTGAGATGATTTGTAAATATTGATCCAAAAAGATCTCAAAAGGAGAAAAACTAGAAAAGTCCCTGAACCCAGTAGAAACGTTGCAACACTTACTTTTCCGCTGCAGCGTTTGTCACTCCGCTGCCCCGATGTCAAACTTCAGAGAGTGGTTTCTAAGGCTAAGAAAAATGTTGTTCGCACTATTATTTCGCTGCAGCATTTCATCTACCGCAGCAGCGCCCATTATTACGTTGGACGCGCTTGGTGAACAGAGTCAGCCAAAGTTGGAATTTAAGCTTTCGTGGTCAACAGTATTATTTTGCTGCCGCGTTTTGGCCACCGCTGCAGCGTTGCATTATTCCGCGGGACGCGGATTGGAGAATCAGGGAGGCTTCACAGTTCAAGACTGATGCAACGGCCAATATTACGCTGCAGCGGAAGTCCATTCGCCGCAACACTCAGAAATACGCTGGGAGCGAATTCTCCGTAGGGGAAAGTTTGTCCAGTATTTTTAGCCTAGTATAAATAGATCTTTTTCTCTTTTTTTTTAGGTCATCTGTTGTTAGAGGAACACGTGAATAGTGCTTTTTGACTATTTTGAGTAATTTTAGCTTAGCTTTCACAATAGTTCTTCAATTTCTATCTTGTATTTTACATTTATGAGCTTAATTTCATCTTCTACTTATGTTTCTTCTTCAATTATGAGTAGCTTGACCCTTAAGCTAGGGTTGTGACCCAACCCTAGTGTGGGTAGTTAATGGGTTTTCAATTTTACGTTGATTTTGTGTATGGGTGTTTGGTGTTTAGCCTAATTTGTGCATAAATCTTAGATTTAGTGGTTGCAAACACTATTTCAAGCCTTCATGACTAGCGTCACTCTTGAGAAAGATGACCCAAGTCTAGGTAATTAGGCTAACGAGGTGTTGGGGCAAACTCAAGAGATTGATAGCCCCAATAAAAGGTAAAAGGTGGATTCTAGAGATAGCTACACCTGACTCGAGCTAATTCATGTGAACAAATGAAAATACCAATTGTGCTTGAGAAGGCCAAATTGGGCAAAGTCACCCACATTACCGAGAGGTATTGGGTGAGCACCTTAGCATGGGGTTATGCCATTCACCACATTTCACAAGGTCATTCTCAATTTTGGACCCTATTAGTCTCCCCCCTAGGAGAAAGTCACAGCCCTAGTCCCTTTAATCATCTGAGAAAATCCACAAAAAAAAGATATTAGTTAGCTAGTTCATAGTTTCATTTAGACTAAATCATAGCATAATTCCAAAAACCTTTTTATGGGAATTGTAATTAAGAGCATGTACGCCACTAGATCATTTAGACACTCGAATCCAACATACATAGCTCCCTGTGGAAATCGATCCCGACCCGCTCGGGTAAAAGATGCTTCGACTCCCTTCCTTGCTACTCTTTAGTGGTATAGGTGGGAGCCGATCACTTTCCTGGAAAGTGTGATGTTAGGCGCCATCACGGTCCCGACGGTGGAAATTTTTGGTCGTGACAAGTTGGTATCAAAGCACTTGGTTGCCTAGGTCTCACAATTCACAAGCTAGCTAAGTAGAGCCTGGGGATCGCTACGGTGACGTCTGTACTTATTTCCCAGAGTCTATAAAGTTAGGAACAAATTTCACTTTTATTCAACTCTGTCGTACGATTGTGTTTTCTTAATACTGATTCAACTCTCCTACTCTTATTCTCTCGCAGATGGCGAGAATGCGCATCGCATCTTTAGTTGAGCAGCAGTCAGAGCCAACAGCAGCAGCTCCTACGAGGGGCAGAGGTCGAGGCAGCGGCATATAGGTGATTTTTCAACCGATAGAATCCCGCATGTCCCAAGAAACTCTAGACACCCTTCACAGAAATTGGTGGAGGTGATTTTTCAACCGCCTCCACATCCGCCTTATCAACTTCAATGCCGCTCCTAGACACTCTGTGACCCAACACGATGCCTTCTTGCACCATAAAATAACATTTTTTCCAATTCAATACCATATTTGTTTCTTCACAACGGGCCAACACCTTGCTCAAACTCTTCAAACATTCATCATAAGAAGACCCAAAGACTGAAAAATCATCCATAAAAACTTCCACCATATCGGTGAAAATAGCCATCTTGCATCTCTGGAAAGTTGTTGGTGCATTACAAAGACCCAACGGCATTCGCTTGAAGGCAAAAGTGCCATAAAGACAAGTAAAAGTGGTCTTCTCCTGATCCTTTGGTCATATAACAATCTAATTGTATCTCGAATAACCATCAAGGAAGCTAATCTGTCCCGCTAATCTGTCCAACATTTGGTCAATGCATGAAAGTTGAAAGTGGTCCTTGCAGGTTGCTTTATTGAGCTTTCAATAATCAATGCAAACTCTCCACCCCGTCACAATGCGAGTAGGAATTAGCTCGTTTTTCTCATTCTCAATCACAGTCATCCCCCCTTTTTGGGAACACATTGAACTGGGATTACCCAATTGCTGTCAGAGATAGGAAAGATGATACCTGCATCGAGCAACTTAATTAATTCCTTCTTCACGACCTCCTTCATAATAGGATTTAACCACCTTTGTTGTTCAACACTGGGGCGGTGTCCATCTTCCAGGAAGATTTTATGCATGCAAAATGATAGACTAATTCCCTTGATGTCAGCAATTGTCCACCCAATAGCCTTTTTATGCTCGCGAAGTACTCAGAGCAATTTTTCTTCTTGTGTGTTAGTCAAGCTGGATGATCCATCACCATGGTGGCGGATGGGGGAGGGGGGGTACGACGACCGTTCTGATGTACGGCTGGTGCCTATTGCGATTGAGGCGTGTACCTACACGGTCCCTTCGGCCATCGTTTTGATGGTCTTTCCTCGACTCCATCTGGACCGACATCAACCGTTGGGTTGGTCCGTTAAGTTCATCCTCGTCCGCTCTCACCTCGACGCAGTAGGCATTGTGTATTTCCTCCCAGGTAGTGGGGAGTATTTCATGATCATGCTCAACAGTTTTCTAGTTTCCCTCGACTCGCTTCTATTTAACCCATTATGGAAAGCTGCTACCGCCATTCCCTTTGACACATTTGGAAGGCTCATTCTCACTTTGTTGAATCGGGCGAGGAGGTCTCTGAGTCCTTCGCCGGGTGATTACTTAATAGCTAATATGTCATTCACCCTGGCTCTGCTTTCTTGGCCCCGACATGGGCGGTGACGAACTTGTCGGCCATCTCCTCGAATATTTTTATAGAACGTGCTGGTAATTGTGAGTACCATGTTAGGGCTCCCCGATTAGGGTTTCACCGAACTTCTTCAATAGTACTGACGACACTTGTTCTTTGGTCAGGTCGTTTCCCTTCACTGCAGTGACGTAATGGATGATGTGATCTTCAGGATCCGTTGTTTCGTCAAATATTTTTAAGTATGGCGGTATATTGAAGGTTTTAGGTATGGCATGTGGTGCAACCTCATTGTTGTACGTTGTTCTATGAACCGGTCGGCGTCCCGTTTTGGCAGAAGTTTTTGGGCGCCTGGTATCTTATCAACCCTTCTTGGTGCTCCCTCATTTGGTCGCGGAGTGATTTATTCTCGTTCTCCATCTCCTCTATTTTTCTTAACATTGTGAGTGATACCTGTTGTAGGAGGAGGGTGCTGCTCGTTGGTTGTTGTGGTGTCGATTCGTGCATCGTTTCTACTCGTTCCCTGAGTGGGTTTGTCGAGTATACTGTTTAGTGTACTCGTCAGTCATGCCTCTAGTAACTTTTTCACTATTGGCGGTGCTTTTTCTGTCGTGGACGTAGAGGCTCCTTTCCCATGAGAGGCGGTAACGTTGCCATGAGGGGGGGGGGGGTGAGTCATTTCGCTTGGGTGAGGCACTTGGTGTTATATTCTCCTCGTCATCTCTGCTAACCTCGTTTATAGTGCTTAGGAGGTTAGTAGTGAAGCCTGCTACCGCTTTCAATCTTTCTTCTCAATTTCCTGCCATCATTAGTTCGTGCAAGCAGAAAAAAGAAGGCTTTGTCTTTTTTTAGATCTAGAAGGAACTAAAATTTTAATTAGAAAATTTTCCATAGACAACGCCAAATTGTTTGACAAAAAACTGTTAAGCTTTTTGTTAAACGAATTAAGTAAAGTAATAATGGGAAAATCCTAGTTAAGCGTAATAAATTTTAGATCTAAAACTAAAAGATATCAGTGATATGAGACCATATTCAAGATTATTAAATGTCATGAAGGTGCTCAATGATTGTCAATGAATGAGAGAATAATGGTGGATAATAAATATCATAAATGGCAATAAATGTAAATAAGAGGAATTAGTCACCCAAATGTTGAATGATGTGGATGATCCTCCTTCCGACAACAACGTGTGATAACAAAATATGAGGATGGACAAAGTGTTCTTGGATCTTGTGAATGGGAAAGATAGAATAAATAATGAAATCAATCCAGGCAAGTTTTTTGGATATTCTCTCAATAGTCAACTTCTTACATGTGTTCTTATCAGAAAAGTGAAGATCCCTTTTTTCCCCCTAACTCTTACTATTTATAGGGGATGTTCCTAGGAAACCCTAAAAAGTACAATCAGAGAAATATTCAATAAAATATTCCTTTATGTATTTCTAAGACTATCCCAACCTTTACTACTGCTCTTCTCTGTTCGACCACGGCTTCAATTTTTCGCATGACGACTCCTCGCTATTGGACTCTGCTTGACCTCGACCATAATTCGTTCATTTACATTCGCTGAACCTAGTCGGCTTTTTACCTATACATGCTCAAGTTTGCCACCATAAATACTTTATTGTGCACTTTTATAGAGTATAATTAAGATTGTCAAAAAACCTATAATGCAAAAAATTATAACTGTTGAAGATGAAAGAAATAAGCAGTCAAAATTAAATAACTAAAAAAATTAAACTTAAAAAATTGACATGCTACAAAGTCACCAAAATCAAAATCAAACAAACAAATAATAATTACTAATTATTTAGAAATGAGAGTTGGGTGTACAAATATGGCTACAAACAGGGGCAAATTTGAGATTTTATAGAAATGAGAGTTAGGCTTATAAACATGAGTACGAATAGGGGTAAATTTGAGATTTCAAAAAAAGCTCTGCTTTTGTTTTCACAATTTTGCCCCTATCATTTATGACAGAAGCGTTGCCAGATGGGGGTTTCAAGGTAGTTTACATTCGTTCCACCGTTAATATCCTGCATATTTTGAGTCTTATTCATTAGCTCTTCCATAAATGAGCCCAGTCTCAATTCTCTGCCAATACTGATTTGCTCTGTTTTTATTTATTGGTCCTATCTTTGAGACTCTAATTTCTCCAACAACTAATAGTGCAGTTCATAATTTTTGGAGAATTTAATGATAGATAAGGAAATTACGGATGTCAAATTTTTTATTTACCCCATTAGTTTGCTTAAAGGGGAATTGAATATATACTGAATTGCTCAAAGTTTGTGATACTAAGTTGTGTTTGAAGAAAGGTAAAATGCTACATGGTGAAATGATTAGAGAGTGGGGAAGAATCAGATTTTCATTTATGAGTTTGTTTGATTGGTACAGCTTTGGGTGTGAGGATTTAGCTTTTGGCACGTAATATATTTGATTTAATTCCTCAGAGAGATGTCGTGTCTTGGACGTTATCGATAGCATGGTTTTTCTTATTCTGGGTTTTTTCATAACATTTCAGGATTCTTTGAGTAATGGATATGTAAGCAGTTTCTTTATTGATGCTACATATGTATAACGTATTTTGAATATATTTGGTGTCAAAATTGTAACAACATGTATTATACTGTTCATTTAGCTTTGCTTACATGGACAGTGCCGGAGCCATGATTTTCATTAAGGGAAGTCAAAACATAAAGAAATAAACTCATCATGAAATCAAGGGGTGGTAACTTGTGTTGTAGTCGTAGAATGTAGATTTAAGCCTACTTCATCCGATCACTTTATGTTCCGGAGTTAAGTTAGTGTCATTGGCACATTGTTTGTTATGTTTCTCTAGATTTGCTCGAAATTTTCAAAGAACTTCTCCATTGGTTGTTGTTTTTTTATGTATTCTTTTGTTACCTTAAAAGGCAATTTTAGGTTTGTTAAGTCTAGCATCGAAGATTTAACAGTTTGCTTTGCGTTCAGTGAAGAAGAGGCCATCAGGGAACGGGCCCAGATTGTCAATTGTTTGCTTGAAATTTTAGGTTTGTCAATTTTAATGCTTAGAGTTTGATGTATTCTCTTGCTTTTCTTTGCATTCAGTGGTGGACTGCAACAACAAAGAGGCCATTAAGGCTAGAGACACTGCTGAAAGCTGGAGATTTCAAAGGGGGTTTGCATCTAAAGCCCAGAACAATATGCAGGCATTGATTTGTGACGTGCTGTGCTGTGAAGGTTGGTACCACATTCTTCAAGTGGAGAAAGCAGCTTCCAAAAGTTCGCTCTCTTACTGCATCCTGATAAGAACAAGTTTGCCTTTAAGTGGATTCATCAAGCTAAATTGTTCCTTTTGGATAAAGAAAAACGTACAGAGTATGACGACGATAAGGATCGTCATACGGATCGTACTTCTGAAGTATTGGTGCAGAATACAAGTTGCTAGCCAGACATCAGGACGCATACTTGCATACCAAACTATTTCCATGTCACATCAGAATTCATGAATCAGCAAGGTACTCTATCAGAGTTTCCCTCGGAGACGGGTAAGGAGTTTAATAGCAATCGAAACTCGGCTGCGAGGGAAACTTTGATAGAGTACCTTGCTGATTCATGAATTCTGATGTGACATGGAATAGTTTGGTATGCAAGTACGCGTCCTGATATCTGGCTGGCAGCTTGAATTCTGCACTGGTACTTCAGAGCTTCTTGAAGGAGTGCGACCTTTATCGTCATACTCTGTACGTTTTTTCTTTATCCAAAAGGAACCAGTTAGCTTCATGAATCCGCTTAAAGGCATCAGCTGCACCATGGAACATGTTCTTATCAGGATGCAGTAAGAGAGCAAACTTGTGGAATTGCGTCATGATATCATTAGCTACTTTCTCCACTTGAAGAATGTCGTAATCAACGTCTGCATATTGTTCTGGGCTTTAGCCTCGCCTTACGCCCACGCCTTTTAGAACACTGGCTGAAACTACAAGTTGATCAATTTAATCATCTGTAAAATGAATCAACTATCCCCTTTTGAGAGGAAAGAAATATTATTTCTTCTAGCCATGCTCCTCAATATTCATACATTTATAGTCAATATTTCTTAAAGTTCGCGCTCCAATTTTGGGGAGAAGATGTGGACGGATATAATCAATCATCACCGGACAGATCTCCCCAACGAACGTTGTGCTTTGCAGCTAGATAATGTGCTCCTACTGGACCCCTACTGCCATAAGGATAAAGCTCTGGCGCGATCTTCTTCTCTTCTAGTTCCTTCAGCAATGGTGTAAATAGAGCCCATGCAGCATCCAGCTCATCACTTCTAATGAACAATCTTCGCTCTCCTTCTATTGCATCTAACAGAAGCCGCTCATATGCATCTGGTATTTCACCTCGATACCTTCACAAACGACCCAAAATATGGAGTAAGATAATTTTGAAGTCAATTGAAATGTCTGCCTCATGTAATCTCAAAATAATCAGCAGTTATAACGTTTTAATAACTTATAGTCTAACAGTATTCTCTTACTTTGCTTTGTACAGAAGATTAAGGTCACTCCGGTCAAGTCTCATTCCAAGACCAGGAACCTTGTTGTTAATTTTCAAATATATGGCTTCGTCAGGTTGTAAGCGCAGAACTAGCTCATTTGTGGCCTTATCTAGATCAGTTCCAAAGTTCTTTTTATACAAATTTCCAGGAACATGTCTGAACTGTACCCTGATCTCCGCCCTGCATTTTCAATGTTACAAAGACTTTGGATCATTTTGTATATATAGCTGAAAATATCATTAATGGATAAAAGGACAATCCACCACCAACCTCCTAGTATGGAGAGCTTTTCCAGCTTTCATGAGGAAAGGAACCCCGTCCCAGCGTGCATTATTAATAAAGAGTGCAGCAGCAGAAAATGTTGGAGTGACACTACCGTTTGGCACAGTTGTATCGTCTGTATACGCTGGATATAACTTACCACCCTTGCTATGACCTTTATACTGGCCAAGTACCACATCTTCAAGCTGCAATGGCCTCATTGACCTTAAAACTTTAACCTGAATCACCAAAACAGTCAGATCTAATTATGGACCATGTTTATTATATGATCTTGCAAAGTATTATCTCTGTTTATGGAGCCGCAGAGGCGGAGTCAGGATTTGAAACTTATGGGTTCAGTATTCTAATTCTTTTGAGTAAGTGGGTTCTCAATTAATAATTTGTAAATAATTCAATAATTTTTTAAAAATAAATACAGGGTTTGGACAAAAGTTACTGGGTTCAGCCGAACCCGTATATGAAGGGCTGACTCCGCCCCTGCTTGGAGGATCTCCGTTTTGTGTAATGCAGGATTATGAGAATGGTTTGCGGCAAACATCTGGATACCTTTTCATTTCTGATGTCCTCGGCATCCATGCTGACAGGTGTTTCCATAGCAAACAATGCTAATATTTGAAGGAGATGATTTTGCATTATATCTCGGATGATGCCGTAATTGTCAAAGTACCTGGGCCAAAAGAGCGATAAGTTAGAGATCCAACTACAACAGAATACAGTACTTTTTAAGTAGCTGTAGCAGAGTAATGAACCTCACCCTCCTCGTCCCTCGGTACCAAAATCCTCTGAAAATATGAATTGGACATTGCGGATGTAGTTTCTGGACCACAGAGGCTCAAAGACAAGATTCGAGAAACGAAGAACTGAGAGATTCTCAACAAGTTCCTTTCCCAAGTAATGGTCAATTCTGAAAGAAAACCAACATAATCAAACTTCAAACAACGTTATATCCACAAAGAAAATGCAGTTTAATCTTACCGGAATATTTGCTCCTCAGTAAGGTACTTCTTTAGGCATCTGGTCAGCTCGCTAGATGATTCTAAGTCGCGACCAAACGGTTTCTCAACAATGACCCTTGTCCACCCACTTGTTGAAGAAGCTTTAAGACTTGCACATCTCACCACATCCACGAATATATTTGGAGGTATTGATAAGTAAAACAGCCTATTAGAAACCCTACAACCCTAAAATGTGATCACATAATCAGCACTCACAATCAGCTTTGCATCATTCATCAGTAACATAGTTCATGATTCTGAAGTAAAGAACATTAAAATGTGGTAATGCTGCATCAAGTGAAGACTACTTTTTGTCATTCGAACCCCAGGATACAATAAGGATAACATGTATACTCCGGATTTTTTTTTGGGCCTCTCATTTCATCCAGCAACAACAATAACAACATACCCAGTGATCCTACATGTGGGGTCTGGGGAGGGTAGTGTGTACGCAGACCTTGTGAAGGTAGAGAGGTTGTTTCCGATAGACCTTGGCTCAAAGTTTTAGTTTTTTATTTCGTACATATGTACATATACACATCTTTCCTGGAGTCAGACCTTTTACAGATTTCCCCATAGTTCAGAGTTCAGCCTTCTCCAAAGTCGAAAAAAACAGGTCAGGGAGGAAATTCCCAAAACAATATCGAGAGTACCCTTCTTATGTGATATATAACTATATTGTCAATCTCTTTCCCGGTATACCCATCCAATTCTCAAGGATAAAAGGCCATAGTATCTGCAGTCAATGATGTCTAGCTCCACTTTTACCTGAAGGACTTCTTAACTCAAACTTCAAGGCACCGAGAAAATCATCCCAAATATCTTGCCAAAAATATTTCAAACACCAAATAAACCACTAATTTCATATCTTGTCTATATTATGTTCCTTTTCTTATCCAGGAAGTCTGTACCTTACTCCTTGCAGCAAAAGGATGTTGCCTTCAAGGGTCATAGTTGGTGATATTCAGTCGCCACAAAAATTAATGGACAATGCATCTTACATAGAGAATACTTTAAAGATGTCGAGACTTGTCAAGAATTAAATTCTTAGTATTACAAAAATATTAAACTAATTAAGATGATTGGTTACTTATACAAATAAGATGTAAAGATGGCATTCAGTTTACTGTTATAGTTTCTTTCTAGCTATGTTGCGCGGACTCTCCAAAATGTTGCCGCACCCGTGTCGGATCCTTCAAAAATGCACTACTTTTGGAGGATCCGACACGTATCCGGCCAAATTTTCGGAGAGTCCGAGCAACATAGCTTTCTAGACATGCAAACATGGACTGCAGACACCGATAAGAACAACCATATGAATTACCTCCTTTGCCTTTAATTTGAAATCCAGTTCTGCAAAATCATCCTCAGAATTGTACTGACCGGACTGGTAAAAGCATCTTTCCAGAAAGTGGTCCATTTTAGCCTCGCAATTCTCTCTGCAAACCCTCAACAACATGGATTCCATCACCTCCAAAACCATAAACACCATAAATATTCACATGTTAAAGTGACTTGATATAATGACATACCTCTGATCAATTCTACAAGTTAAGGTCTTACTGATCATGTTTCTCAGCTCTTCATCGCTCATTTTTGTTCGTGAATAACCAAAAACTATAAAATTCTGAAACATAGAAGCAAAGACACATCATGAGCTACTTAAGATGGCTTTGCTAATTAATCTAAGCTCCATTTTGTTTTTGTGTGTGATTAGTAGATAACAATATATAGTTGGAGATACGAAATTTAACCTCAGGCAGACAATCTTCATAGAAAAGAGCAAATAAAGCTGGAAAAATCTTCTTCTTCGCTAGGTCACCTGAAGCTCCAATAACAGTTATGCTGACAGTTGTCTCTGCATTTTCTAAATCTGTCAAAGGCACTTGTTCTGGCGTAGATTTTGAAGCCGAACCTATATACATACACGTCAGGGATTTGGCATTTAAATTAACCAAAGGAGATACAAAGCAGAAAATGATGTAAAGAACAAACCGCAGTTCGTGGATGGAGGTGAACTATCATCAAGAACTGGAATTTCAATATCATCCATTTTAATTTACAATCGAAAAGCAAAAAAAGAATGCCTACAAGAGGTTTCGAAAACTACCTCTTGTATGGTTTATCAATGCAAAGAGCAGAAACTACCGAGGGAACATTTTCCAAAGTTCTACAACACCATATCTGTATAATAGGATAAAATGGTTGTTTTTTTTCCCTCCTTTTAATTTATTTTAAAGGCCGTGCCCGCTTGTTAACTTATATACCCAGCATTCCTCTTGTGTTTTGCCGATGTGGGACTCTGTCTAAAGTCTACGGTGTTACATACACTCTATCTTATGGACTCACTACGGTGTTACATACACTCTATCTTATGGACTCACTGAGGTTTGCCCCGCCTAACCGGGATTTGCCTAAACTCAGTTGAACTCCGACCCACCATCATCATGGCTGACACAAGAGTGACTCTGATACCATCTTTAACAGCCCTGCCCGCTAGTAATATTGTCCGCTCTGGGCCTAGGCCCTCACGGGTTTAAAACGCGTCACTAGGGTCTAAAGTCTTGTTAACTTATATACCCAGCATCCCTTGCCCCGCCTAACCGGGATTTACCTAAACTCAGTTGAACTCTGACCCACCATCGGCATGGCTGACACAAGAGTGGTGCTAGTGATATTGTCCGCTCTGGGCCTAGGCCCTCTCGGGTTTAAAATGCGTCACTAGGGTCTAAAGACTTCTTAACTTATACACCCAGCATCCCTCTTGTGTTTTGCTGATGTGTGACTTTGTCTAAAGCCTGGGATGTTACGTTTATGGATCCAACTCAATTATTGAGGAAGTTAAGCTTTTGGGATATTTTAGTACAGTACATAAATTGGTTTTAACACCCACTAATTTTGGATTAAACTGGAACTGTCTTCTGTTCCAAGACAAGCTGCACCACTAAACTTAAAGAGTTAAGCAAACATAAAGAAAATCCTTTACCAGCATATCAAGAAAAGTATTTCAGCTACAGGGTACAGGGCACCTTTTGCTAAGGGTGGTCAGTTCGTCCAAATATTACGAAAAATTACACTGTGTATATAAGTAAAATAAGTAAAAGTAAAAATTAGGAAAAATTACACTGTGTCGAAATATTACTTAAAATTTATGGCTTCGCCGCTGGGCAAGGTAAGTACTAAAAGTAAGTAAGACTACAAAGTCAGAATTAACCAAATTACACAACTAAATATATGATAAGCAATACATCAAACACTTGGAAGAAGATTTAACTGAGCTAATAAAGAAATAGAACTAAATGGTAAAGACTGTATTTTAAAATGAAGATCAAACTCACCATCCAGCAAAGACACAGCATTTAGAGCAAACCCATTTGAGGACATGATCTCAAAATGCTTTCTTGATTGGATTCTTGATGAGTAAATTCCAGATACCCATTTAAGGGAGTGGGCTTTAAATGGTAAAATATTAAACTTTCTGCAAAAATTATGTGTCCCATTATGGAAAGTACAAGGAGATGTTGCAACTGAAGATGAAGAACAAGGATTCAATTGCAACTGCCCACCCATGCAGTTTTTTTACAAGAATTTTTAGCTTCTTTAATGTGAAAAAAGAAAAAAAGAAAATGAGTTTATCTAATTGCAAAGTATTTATCTGTTGTTGAGGATATTATTTGGATAGTGACAGATTCTTTGTCAATTGAAATATATGATGAATTTAGCAGAAAATATCTGAATGTTGGCCCTTAAGTTGGGTGAAGGGCATTAGTAAAGTGAAGTCCTCACCTTTCAAATGCTCATCCTTTATATGAGGTCCATATTTTTTCTATTATTTTTTTCTTTAAATAATGCATGAATTGGTTAGGCAAGATTATTTCTTTGCATGTTTGGTTTGTTATATTACAAACTGATATATATACATTATATAAATTTTAAAGTAAAATGCTTGTCTACAACTATACCCTTGGCCTTTTCTTTTTTCCATTTATTTAGGCAACAATTTGGTTAGGAACTTTGGGTGTGTGTTTCACTTTTTTGTCATACTACTGAACTATGTGAAGTTGTAGGCACATTGGATTTTCACTCCTTAGGTTTGGTATTCCAATTGTCTAGTGACTTCTCCAGTTCGTTTTTTTCTAATTTATTCTTTAAAAATGAGGCAAGGTAAGGTATATAGTTGGAGAGCGAAAGCAACGTAATTAAAGCAGTAAAATGTAATTTACACTATCAAAAGCCATATGATGCACAATGATGTTTGGCTTAATGTATGCATATTGTCTCGCATTATACTCTTGTCTCGAAGATTTGGGATTATAATATAATGATTTTTGCTAATTTATAGTATTTCTATGTGTAGGAATCATTCGGATGCAATTTGGGACGAAAGTACGCGAATTGGAGCGAAAAATTGGAAGAAAAGGCAAAAGTGCACATTTGAGGGCCACATGCAGCGTTGGGCGCTACCTGTGGTGCTCAAAACAGAATGTTGAAAAGTTGAGGGCCATGGATGCTCAAAACGCAAACATGCCCTATTTCAACCAGGACTCGGTTATTTCGACCCTAAGACGCCTCCAACTCATATAAAAGCTAACGTAAACCTATTTTGAGGAGGGATGACATTTTGAGAGGAAACACGAGCACAGAGCCGCCGTGGAGGATGGGTTTTATCTTTTCTCCCACCAAACTTAATATTCTTTATGTTTCTTTGTATGATTTGTTGTTTGGCTATCATGTCTATGTGGAGCTAAAACTTCACGTTCTAGGGTTGTGGTTCTTTCATGACTATTGTTATTCGAATATTGATTTTGATTTCTTGATTTATCGTATTTGTTTATTTATTCAATCGTGTGCTTAATTATTTGACTACTTAATCACCAATTGAATACTATTTACGAATTTAAAATTGAACTCGAAAGTGGAATTCTAGATTGCTTAAAGAATTGAGTAGGACAAGTTCTTGAACCTGGGCAACGGGGAATGGATTCGCGGTTAGGATAAACATATACCTAATTGCCTTGCTTGGTTGATTTACAAGAATTATAAATGCGTTCTTGTTAGTTCTAATTCCATAGATATATATGCATTAGGTTAGCATGAATAGGCGAGTAAGAACTCGACAGAATCTTAAGAGCAATATTAACTATGTCAACCAATAAACTAGATAAATTAGTTAGTCAATTCAATCGAAGAATACAATAGGATTGTTAGATAGCCCATAACCCTAGATCGTTTTCATCACATTGATATATAAAAACCTGCTCTTTCTTTGTTCAGGGTTCATTATTTGTTTTCTTTTTATTTTAATTAGATTAGAATCAAATACTTCTAAGTTTAATTCTTGTTTAGATAATTAGGATAATCTAATATAGTTAATAGTTAATCACAAGTCCTCGTGGGTTCGACACTCTATCTTAGCACTTTATTACTTGACGACCGCGTATACTTGCATGTGCCTGTGAAGACCCAAAAGGTCATCTTATGAATTAAGACTCCATTCCATCATCATTAGCCTTAAAAAGATAAATTTTATTTACCTCGATTTGCGTGCGCAGTCCGGGCGTAAAACCGAAAAGCTTTTATGTAAAAATATGAGAAATAATAATTTTAGCGTTTAAAATTTGGTTTTAGTTGACTTTGATCAACATTTTGAGCAAACGGACCCGGATTCATGTTCCGACGATCCCGGGAGGTCCGCAGTAAAATATGGGACTTGGGCGTATGATCGGAATTGAATTCCGACGTCCCTAGCTTTAGAATTCAATTTTTGAAGAAAATTGTTGTGCTAGTTTTTAAATGAAATAAAGAAATAAATTCATGTTTGAACTCGTTGGTATCGGGCCCGTATTTTGGTTCCGGATCCCGGTGCAAGTTTGTTATAATATTTAAGTTCTATTTGTGAAATTTAGTAATCAAAGTTGATTTGACGTGATTCAGACGTCCGGTTGAGAAATAATTAATTTGAAGTGTTCTTGAGAAAATCATGAGTTTTGAGATTAAATTCGTAGATTTAGATGTTATTGTTGTGATTTGATCGCACGAGCAAGTCCGTATGATGTTTTTAGACTTGCGTGCATGTTTGGTTTGGAGCCCTGAGGGCTCGGGTGAGTTTCGGATAGGCTACAAAGTAATTTTAGAACTTAAAAAATTTGCTGGTGTACCTGGTGTCTGGTATAGGTCTGTGATCTCGCATTTGCGAGAACAGGCTTCGCAATTGCGAAGCTGACAGACCTGGGAAATGCGATGATTTTGTCGCAAATGCGAAGAAGGCCTGGGAAGGCCATCCTCGCAAATACGAGTTTTTGGCCGCAAATGCGAAGGCCTTCAGATGTCGCAAATGCAACATTTATATTGCAATTGCGAAGGCCGCTGGAATTTCAAAGGGTTTGCAATTGCGAACCCCTGATCGCATTTGCGATAACCGCAACCTGTTAAGTGGGATTTTAGACGGGGGTTTTCACCCATTTTTCAATTCTCTCAAACCCTAAACCTCCATAGGCGATTTTTCAAAGACCCAAACTTTTCCAAATCATAGTAAGTTATTTCTAACCAATTCCTTTCAATCTCTTGCAACTTTTAACAAGATTTCAACCAAAAATCTAGAACTTTCATGGTAAATTTTGGGATTTTTGGGTAGAACTTAGGAATTTTAAAATTTGGGGATTTAGACCTCGAATTGAGGTCGGATTTCGAAACCAATTGTATATTCGGGCTCGGGAGAGAATGGGTAATCGGGTTTTGGTCCGAACCTCGAGTTTAGACCAAGTGGGCCCGGGGTGGTCGATTTTTATCTTTTGATAGGAAAACCATAGTTTTTCATTGAAGTTGATTCCTTTAGCAATAATTAATGGTGTTGAACCAATTATGATTAGATTTGAGCAGGTTAGAGGTAAATTCTAAAGGAAAAGTTGTGATTGAGCAGTGAGTAGACTGCGAAATTGAGGTAGTGTTTGGTTTAACCTTGACTTGAGGGAATAGGAATCCCCAACTTGAATGCTATGTGAAATTACATGTGAGTGGTGTATAGGTGAGGTGACGAGCATCTATGCACCACCAAATTATCTGTTTAGCACAATCCCTTCCCTGTTTCCAATTCACTATATTTCCTGTCTTGATTGTTTTCATGATTTTGATGCCTCCATGTCTACTTGTTTTCGTCACCTTATTGTTAAATATCGTTGCACGTATTTGGAAGTGTTACTTGTTCCCTTGGCTTCATTGTGGTACATAGAAGGTTGAGCTGGTTGACAGTGTTTTACGATACATTCTGGTTGGTTTCATTGTAAAATGATAATTGGTGAAGTTTATGAATAGTACAACTTTCTGTTTACAATTGTTGAGACATAAATATTGTGAAAGGCGTTGACTTAAATTGTGAAATCATAAATAAAGAGATGTGATTGTCTGGTGGGATCGGGTTGCACGCCTTAACAAGAAGTAATAAGGGTGGAGAGGTGCGATCGGGTTGCAAGCCGCAACAGGAGAAATAAGGGTGATATATATAGGGAGGAGAAATAAGGGTGGACAGGTGAGAGTGGGTTGCGCGCCGCAACAAGGAGAAATAAGGGAGGATATTCATGTTTTACTGATTATATGATAAAGGCTGGAAAACTCAATGTTTTAATCTATTGTTCCCATACTCTGCTCTTACCATTATTTAATTTGGAATTTGGAAATTTACGTGAGAATTGGTTATAACTGAGATCTGAAAAAGTTAACCGAGTTGTTTTATTAGTTGTTGCAAGTTACTGTTTAATTAGTTTAATATTCCCTTCTTGCTTTATTATACATTGTATCCAAGTTATGTTATAAATGCCCCGACGTAGTCTCGTCACTACTTCATCAAGGTTAGGCTCGGCACTTACCAGTACATGGGGTCGGTTGTACTGATACTGCACTCTGCACTTCTTGTGCAGATCTAGGTTCCGGCCAGAGTTGATTTTCGAATCTTAGCTGATCATTCGCGCGGAGACACGAGGTAGATCTGTTGGCGTCCGCAGATTCCTGGAGTCTTCTCCTTATTAGCTATTTACTATTTTATTTCATTCAAAACAGACATATATATATATATTTCTTTCAGCCCATTTACTTGTAGTATTCTTTAGTAGTTCGTGGATTGTGACACCAGACCCTGGGTAGTTATATAGTTAGTATTAGTTTGTGGTTCGTTTTGTTAATTCGAATATTATTCCCGATATCATTTATTGGAAAGTATTAGATTTCGTTTATTTTTAAATTGTTCTATTATGTTTAAGTAAACTTTTAAAATAAAAGGTTAGCTAAGTTCTAACATTGGCTTGCCTAGCAAGTATGATGTTAGGTGCCATCACGATCCCGAGGGTTGGGAATTTGGGTCGTGACAATGCACTTGGCCGCAACAAGTTTTTGGCGCCGTTGTCGTGGACTTAGAAATTCGCTATTTTTCTAGATTAGACATTTATCTTTTTATCTATTCATTTTTTTTTGTTTTAGTTTAATTAATATTCTTTATTCATTTTAACATGGCATCTTTGAATGAAAATTATTTGAATGATGGTTATTCTTATTTTGATGATACTTGTCCATATTATGGAGGACCCCACTGGTGAAAAAATTGTCAAAATGTTCTCGGGAGCGAGTTGTCCACACAATCTAAATTCTTTGAGTGGAATATTTGTAATATGTGTGGTGGTCAAGATGGTCATTGGGATGGTTGTTCTAATTCTTTTTATCCTTATCTGAGCCCTTATTATCATCTTTCTAATGATGTTTGTGAGTTTGATAGGGGAAATGAAGTGCATGATATGCAAGCCTGATGCATATATTAGGGATATTTTGAGGCAAGTAGCAGAGCAACAGGAAGAACTCAAAAAAGATATAAACAGAATGAGGGCAGCAATCATAAGAATGAAGGCCAATATGGAAGAATTGAATGAATGAGGCAAGTACCAGCAAGAGGAAAATTATGAAAAAGGGGAGATTTTGAGTCAAACTTGGCTAATGGGACAAGCTGAAAGATTAGAAATATATGAGTCTCAACGTGAGGAAATTACAGATGGGATGAAAGACTTAATAGAAGGAAGAGCTGAATTGGGACAAGAGATCGATAAATTTGGAACTATTATTCACGACTTAGAGGCTCAATTGAATGCAAAGGTTGATGCGTCTATCGCCCAACAAAATAGTTCTAAGTTGCGTGAAACTGAAACGGAGATTATACGCCAAATTGAGGAGCTAAAAGTGGAGCGCCAATCATTCGAGCATATTTTAGATGATGCCCATGTTGAGAAAAGTACACTAGAGTCATGCGAGGAAGCAGATAATATTATATTTGACGACTCTTGTGCATGCAAATATGAGGATGTAAAGAGTAATACAATTCTAGAGTTAAGGCGTATTGGTCCTCATTCCATATATTTTTCAACATTGTGTTTGGATGATGACATGGAAATCAAGTCATCTGAGCCTTTGGAGGAGCCAATGGATGAGGAACGAGGTGCTTACATTCTTGGATTCGTCGTACCAGAGAGAGAGAGAGAAGTACATGCCTCATCCGACGGCCAAGAAGTGCAGAATGCGATATTGGTTGCTTGGCCCAATTAAATTTGTCTCACCGCCTAGGGAGAATAATAGAAAGCTTGAAGCCAAATTAAGGGCTCAATTCATAAGTTCGAGATGGAGGCAAAAAGTGGTTCAAGTTGTGCCGCGACGTTAAATCAGGCACTTGTTGGGAGGCTATCACGACCCAATTTCCTTCCGTTGGGTATCGTGACGGCACCTAGTCTTAAGGACTAGGTAAGCCTAATATTAAATGAACGTAAAACATAATATCAAAACTTTTAAATGCTTTCTGAGATAAATCTCTATACATTGCACAACTTCCCAAAACCTGGCGAGTACAAATCATGAGCTTTAAAGAATTTACACTAAAATTCTAATTATCACTGTTTGGAAATAAGTACAACTGTGCGAATAGAAAAAATAAGACGGTGACTCCGAAACCGCGAACGCTGAAGCGGTTTTACCTTGAGTCTCCACAACAGCAACCGCGCTGGTAACAATCAATCGGCTGGCTATGCAAAACTTGGAATTTGCACAAAAATGTGCAGAAGAGTAGTATGAGCACACCACAACGGTGCCCAATAAGTATCAAGATTAACCTCGGCGAAGTAGTGACGAGGACTAGTCAAGACACCCACTGGTTTAATAAATTAAACAAACATAAATATAGGAATGACAGAACATGACATCTATCTAATGACTACACAATATAATTAGCAGTATAACAAATACAACGCGAGAGGAAATGCAGCAAATAATAGCGGAACATCATAATAATACATAGAAGAATGGTGGGAACATAACCCGAAAACCGAAAACCACAATACGGTAAGAACAAGTAGTAATTCAGCACTGCAATAGTTTCCACATCAGGCCTTAGCCAACAACCTCAAATAAATTGGTCAAATCTTCGAGTGTAAACCTTCACCCGCAAGGTTATATTGGAAGCTTCAAAATATAATCATTTCAAATAGAAAATTCCTTTGAAATGTACTTCCTCTGAAATATATATATATATACTTTACAAAAAATAATGTTCAAACGTAGTTCCTTCAAGATAAATTCTTTTCAAATATACTTTTCCATTAAATGTCTTTCAAACATAGCTTTCTTCAAGATAAATGCTTTTCAAATATACTTTTCCAATAAATGTCTTTCAAACATAATTTTCTTCAAGATAAATAGTTTTCAAATATACCTTTTGAAATAATAGTCTTCAAACATAGTTTTCCTTAAGGTAAATGCTTTTCAACTACACTTTTCAAATAATATCTTTCAAACAAAGTTTCTTAAAGATAAGGCTATCGAGATTTCGTCCCGTAGTTTAGAATAGTCATGCGGTACAAGGAGATCTCCCAGAATACGTCTGTAGTCCCCAGAATAAATATGCAGTATAGGAGGGATCTCCCAGAATACGTCTGTAGTCACCAAAGTAAATATGCAGTGCTGGGGGATCTCCCAGAATACGTTCGTAGTCCCCAAAGTAAATATGCAGTGCTGGGGGGGATCTCTCAAAATACGTCCATAGTCCCCAATTTAAACATGCAGTGCTGAGGGGATCTCCTAGAATACGTCTGTAGTCCCCAAAGTAAATATGCAGTGCTGGGGGGATCTCCTAGAATACGTCCGTAGTCCACAAAGTAAATATGCAGTGCTAGGAGAATCTCCAAGAATACGTTTGTAGTCCCCAATTTAAATATGCAATGCAACCAACAGAGATAACAACTATAACATGACAGAAATATCGTAAATTGCCACAATAATCACAAAAGCAACAAAAGATAAAAATGCAATGTACGGCAAGCAAATCAATACAAGAACTTAAATCACAAGAACGGTAGAACTCATTCACAAGGAATAACCACTGAAGGGAAATACTAAGCATAAAGAAAACAACTTAACCAGAGAGAAACAAGACGTAACAACAAGTTCACAGAATTCAAGTCAACAATAAGATGTCTTAACAAGTCAAGCGATTCCAAATACAAGCCAGTCGACTAAGGTGTAGGTCATCTAAATTCCTTTTTAAGGTTGAATGATTTTGAGAGATTTTTCACATTCCAAATAAGGGTAAGCAGCTAAAGATAATCCTAACTCCAATTACTGCTAAACAATTATAGGGCGAGATAATACTAATTTTAGTTAAATAGGCAGTTTATGAAGAAAAATATAGCATGATGATAGGAGAGGTAAATTCTTCAATTAAGTCAATTAAGATCAAACAGACAACAAAGGGAATCTAAATGCAAGTAATTCTAATTTAAGCAGGAAGAGATGAAACTAGAAATCAGGAACTCAGTCATAACCATTACAACTTCATACACAGGGAATATAAGGACATAAGAACTCTAAAAGGCCAACTTCATACAAATAAGTCAGAGTACGCACTCGTCACCTCGCGTACACGGGTTACAATAAATATAGAAGACTCAAATCCTAAGGGGTAGTTCCCCCACATAAGGTAAGTAATATACTTACCTCGAAGTCGATAACCTGGTACTCTAAAATGGACTTCTCGGGTGAAAAGGGCTCCGAACGGCTCAAATCCAACTAGAACAACTTCAAAACACACAAAAAAACTTATAAAGATTCGATCTTTACAAAAATCTAAAAATCGACCCAAAAGTCGACTCCCGGGCCCGCACCTCAGAACTTGTCAAATTATATAAAATACGAACACCCATTCCAAAATGAGTTCAACCATATAGAAATTACCAAATTCCGATACCATTTCGTCCCTCAAATCATGAAATTTCGTTTTGAAAACTTTCTTCAAAAACCAATATTTTCCTAAACCCAAAACACAAGTTAAATGAAAAAAATAAAGATAAAATCATGGAATATGTTAGATTCTAGGTGAGGAGCACTTACCCAATCGAATTGCTTGAATAACTCCAAAAGAAGCTCCCAAATCCGAAGTTTAAACTCAAAATGTGAAGAAAATGGCTAACCCTCGATATAAAAGGATTTTGCCATGACTTCCGCATATGCGATCAAGAAACCGCACATGCGGGACCGCATTTGTGAAAAAGGAGTCTGAATTTGCGAACTTGGCTTACCAGACCAGGGACCGCATCTGCGGTTTTACGGCCGCACCAGCGGCACCGCAGAAGTGAGATTCCTCGAAGATGCGAACAAAGGACCGCAGAAGTGGCCATCGCACCTGCGTGCCAACTTCCGCAGAAGCGGGCTAGCTCCCAGGCCTCAAGGATCATAGAAGCGACCTGTCTCACGCAGAAGCGGAGCCGCACCTGCGCTCCGAGGTCGCAGGTGCAAAAACACCAGAACCAAACCTGTTTAAAACTGTGCAAAATATCTGAACCTCGTCCGAAACACACCCAGGGCCCCCGGGACACCGTCCAAACATACCAACAAGTCATATAACCTAACACGGACCGTTGAGGTCTCAAATCACATTAAAACACGACGAAACTACGAATCACACCATGAATCAAGCTTATGAACTTTCAAATCTTTAAACTTCTAAACTCGTGCCGAAACCTATCAATTCAACCCGGAATAACGCCAAAATTTGCAGAAATGTCCCAATTGACATCCCAGAGCTACTCCAACTCTCGGAATCACATTCCGACCCCGATATCCCAAAAAGTCAACTATGGTCAAACTTCTCCATTTTCCAAACTTCAAATTTTCCAACTTTCGCCTAATTGCCTCAAATTACTCTACGGACCTCCAAAACCAATTTGGGACGCGCGCCTAAGTCCAAAATCACCATACAGAGCTGTTGACATAATCCAAAACCTGTTCCGGTGCCATTTACACAAAAGTCAAACCCCTGGTCAAAATCCACCGCTTAAGCTTCCAAAATAAAACCCTTCTTTCAATTCGACTCCAGATCATCCGGTAACTGAATCTAACCATGCACGCAAGTCGATATACACAATATGAAGCTTCTTAATACTTTATGCCACCAAACAGAGCTTAATTTATCAAAACGACCAGTCGGGTCGTTACAGAGGCAACCCAGCTTTACTGCTTTCTTTTGTTTTTATTTCTTATTGTACTATTTTTGTAATGTTATTTTATTTTGTAGGATTTTGAGCATAGAGAGAAAAACCATAGGAAGTGTGAAAAAGTGAGTTGTGTGGTTGGAACTAAGTGTGGGGTGCCCGCACAAAGGATCATACCTGAGAGAAGTCTGAGTATCCCGTGGGCTGCTAATGCTTCGGCCTTTGGCCTACCAGGGAGTCACTTTTCCCTATTGTTATTTACATTGTGCATTGAGGGCATTGCATAATTTAAAGTGTGGGGTGAGGAGATTGTTTGGATGATTTTCCGTGCTATCCGAGCCTAGGTTAGTTGTAGTATTCTTTATTAGTATAGTAGTTTTTATGTAAAGAAAAAAATAATATTTGGAAAAAAATAGAAAATTTAGATTTTTCCCGACGATGGATCTCCTAGACATTTTTCTTGAGGGATTAAAGTCTAAAAAATGAAAAACAGAAAAATATAAAAATATGTCCTTTAGTTTTCTTTAGGTAGTAATAATCCCCCGTGGTTTTTCCTTGTGCCTCGGTTCTTTTCCATGGGATGTATTTTGAACCGGGTAGTAATTTTTTTTTTAGAGTAGATTAGGAATTTAGGGAATAAAAGGATCAAGAGTGATGAACCTAGGCGCCCTTGACTTGTTTGATAGTAACATATTTATGCTTTGGCATGTGTAGTATCTTCTCTATGATTTGAAATTATTGATGATGCCTTGTTAAATTGGATAGCATGTTTTGTGGCGCCTATGTCTCGTTTACTTGGCTTATGTTCAATTTGTGCTTAATGCTTAATATCTCGTGGATCCGTGAATCCTTGCATTTGTTGAGAGTCAGAATGGGACCTTCCTTAGTGAGTCATGTGCCATGTGTGGTGGAAGGTTTTTGTGATTGAGTCTAGAACTTGACCGGTATGTGAGTCGAAGCAAAATTTTAGGTGATGCTCGGTTTGAGAAATGATTTTAGGCTTTCTTTGATCTTTTTGAGATTATTTCTTAGCATAAATAAAATTTATCCCTAGTTACCCCTTTTGAGCCTATAGACTTTTATTTGGCACCCACATTATGAGCCTCTACCCTTTTATTTTTAATTGACATTGTTTTGATCCTTTTACCTCTTAAAGCACTTTAATTGTGAAATGATCGCTAAAAGAAGTAATAAGGGACTAATTGTGGGTTGACTTTTGAGTGGAACCAATGAAAGGAAGAAAGGTGCACTTGTTTTGTAAAACAATACACCACTAGCGTAAATTAAAAAAAAAATAGTTGGGAAAAAAGAGAGAAAAATCTGGAAAAAAAAGAAGAAAAATAGAGATGAATAAATTGTTGTCTTGTTCTTGCTAGTGAGTATGAATTAAAGTAGTGCTTAAAGAAGAAGGGAACATTTTTGGGGGTGATATTGTTTGTGAAATTGAAGTGGTGTTGAAGAAAATACGCTTAAAGTAATTTTGTGATGTGTTAAAGTGCGCAGGAGGATTAGTCACTATTCCTAAAATATATCCTACCCGTCGGTTCACTTTGGTTGTCACTCTACTACATGCCCATTTTCATTAATTTAATGAAATAGATTGTGTATGTTGTGAATGAAAATAATAGGCAAAATGGTCTAAATGGCACCTATACTTGTGCCACTTTGTCATGCCAATACCCAAACTTAACGATTTGCCAACTGAACACTTACACTCCTTCAAATCGTGTATAATAAACGATTATGACTATTGAACATGCTTATGTGGCACTGAATCAGCTGAGTTGGACAAAATGTGTGAAATACACGCGTATAAAGTGAGTGTAAACAATGAATTTGATTTAACACTGATATGTGATTTTAAATCAAATTTCTTAATGCAAATCATTAATTTAATTACCGCCTTCAAATGCAAATCCTTACGTGCACTTTTCCACTCTTTCCCTTTCTTCCCCCTTTTCATCCCCTTCTCTCTAGCCTCAAATACTAAAAAAAAAGATTTCACCTTTTCATATATATTACTACTAAATTCGATCAAAATTTTATTTTATTTCTCTCTCTATATATATAACACCTCAAATTCCCTAAACCTCAATTTCTAGTTTTGGTTCCCTCTGTAATTGTAATCAAAATTCAAATTTGTTTCTCTCTTTGTAATCGATTTCTAGATTGGGGCATACACATGCGAGAGAAGGCACCAGGTAATTGGAGATGAGAAAGAAATCACCGGCGAGAATTCCCGATGGTTGGAGGTAGTCTCTGGAGGAGTTTGTTGTAAGTGGCGACATAGATATGGGGGTTAGTGGCGTTGCTCCGACGCCACTGATACCGAACAACGACTAAAAAGCTCAACAAGTTGCCGAATTTAGCTTCATTGAACATCACCGGCTATATAAGAGTCATTGCCGGCGAAAATTCCGGCCAAAGTTCCGGATCTAAAACCCATATGATAGTAGAAACATAAAATAAGAAGACAATGGAGTAAGGATAAGAGGAAACGGGAAAATCGACGATTTGAATAGATTATTTTATGTTTGAATTTTATTTTTATTTTTATTATTGATTTTAATTATTTTTAATCTACCATGTGAGATGGATGGTTAGACCGGTCATGTTGTATAGGGCTGACTGTTGTCCAGTCAAGAATTCACATATCTAGAAGATGAAAGTAACAGAAATGAGGATGTTGATATGGATGTGGGGGCACACTAGGCTGGATAAGATTAGGAAAGAAGATATTCGGGAGATGGCGGACGTGGCTCCAGTGGACGACAAGATGCGGGAAGCGCGACTTAGATGGTTCAGACACGTGCAGAGGAGAAGCCTAGATGCCCCTATTAGGAGGTGTGAGCGGTTGGCTTTGGCAGGTACAAGAAGAGGTAGAGGGCGGCCTAAGAAGTATTGGGGCGAGGTGATCAGACAAGACATGGTGCGGCTCCAGATTTCTGAGGACATGGCTCTTGATAGGAAGGTATTGAGGTCGAGCATTAGGGTTGTAGGTTAAAGGGTAGTCGAGTGATTTTCCTCTTCGTCTCGGTTTCCCTCTTTGTACCGACGAGTATGATAATGTTTTGTCTAGCACTGCTAGCGATTTATGTTGTGTTTCACACTTTTGCATAATATTTGTGTTATTACCTTTCCATTTATTTGATGTCTCTCACGTTGCTGATATTATTTTTTGGGTTTTGTTGTCACAGATCCATTGTCTCTGAGCCGAGAGTCTCCCGAAAAACAGCCTTTCTACCCCCTCTGGGGTAGGGGTAAGGTATGCATACCCTCTACCCTCCCCAGACCCCATTGGTGGGATTTTACTGGGTTGTTGTTGTTATTATTAATCTACCATGTGACATGGCATCTACACATTGTTATTTTCTGACGTGGCAGCCAACGTGGAGGAGATTGTATTACACGACAACCTCCTGTCATAAATGTTTATTTACATGGTTTGAAGGATGTAAGTGTTCAATTGGCACATTGTTAAGTTTGGGTACTGACATGACAAAACTACACAAGTATAGGCGCCATTTAGGCCATTCTACCTAAATAATAGAGTACTGGTCTTGTCTAAATTGTGTGTTGCGGCCAAGCGCACACACAACTATATGCGGTCGTCAAGTAATAAAGTGATAAGATAGAGTGTCGAACCCACGAGGACTTGTGATTAACTATTAACTAAATTAGATTGTCCTAATTATCTAAACAAGAATTAAACTTATACGTATTTTATTCTAATTTAATAAAAATAAAAATAAAATAAATAATGAACTCTGACCAAAGGAAGGGCAGATTTTCATATTATCAATGTGATGAAAACGATCTAGGATTATGGGCTCTCTAACAATCCTATTGTATTCTTCGATTGAATTGACTAACTAATTTATCTAGTTAATTGGTTATATTGCTCATAAGAACCTGTCAAGTTCTTACTCGCCTATTCATGCTAACCTAATGCCTATATGTCTATGGAATTAGAACTAACAATAACGCATTTATAATTCCTGTAAATCAACCGAGCAAGGCAATTAGGTATATGTCTATCCTAACCGCGAATCCATTCCCCGATGCCCAGGTTCAAGAACTTGATCTACTCAATCCTATAAGCAATCTAGAATTCTCATTTTCGAGTTCAATTCTAGATTCATAAATAGTATTCAATTAGTGATTAAATAATCAAATAATTAAACACAAGATTTAATAAATAAACCAATACGATAAATTAAGAAATCAAAATCAATATTCGAATAACAATAGTCATGAAAGAACCACATCCCTAGAACGTGAAGTTTTAGCTCCACATAGACATGGTAGCCAAATAACAAATCATACAAAGAAACATAAAAATACTAAGTTTGGTGGGAGAAAAAATGAAACCCGGCCTCCACGGAGGCTTTGTGCTCGTGTCTCAAAAACGTCCTCCCTCCTCAAAATAGGTTCATGTTTGCTTTTATGAGTTGGATGCGTCTTAGGGTCGAAATAACCGAGTCCCGAATGAAATAGGACATGTTCGCATTTTGAGCGTCCACGCTGCTGGCCCTGGCCCTCAAATTTTCAACATTCTATTTTGAGCGTCACAGGTAGCGCCCCACGCTGCCTGTGGCCCTCAAATGTGCACTTTTGCTTTTTCTTCCAATTTTTCGCTCCAATTTGCGCACTTTCGTCCCAAATTGCATCCAAATGATGCCTACACATAGAAATACCACAAATTAGCACAAATCCTTATTATACATCTCAAATCTTTGAGACATGAGCATAATGCTAGGCAGTATACATCAAAATATGCATACATTAAGCCAACCATCAACATCCCACACTTAAACGTTGCTCGTCCTCGAGTCAACCAACAAATAACTCTATTTTTGAGCACTCTATACCAATGACCATGGTTGATAGAAACAATTAACTCTAGCATATGCAATCACCACACAATTCATGTTTAACTTATGCCATACTTCAAAAATATTCAAACAAAGACAACATGCTCATAACAATTCTAGCCTCACAAACCGACTCAATGTCACAATGTACTCGTGGCTTGAACACCCAACATCATATAGAAAGCTAATAATGTTACCTATCCCTCGTATAACCACGTGCCCTCACAACAAAAGCAAAGAGAGTAAAATCAATCCACACATTCGAATCTCATGCTCACATATATTAAAGAAAATCGCTCACTCTCACAAAAGAAGTCACATGCATGTAATTGGTACCATAGGCTTGCCCTTAATGTGAATTCCTACTAATGTAAGATCGCTTGATCTAAAATCAATTAGGAATTTTTCATGCATTATAGTTGAATAATGCACGTGAAATTAAAAAACAATGGCCACTTAAACTTACCCTATTGTCATGCCGGTAAATGAACTTTCAAATTACCATATAAACATTTTAACTTGAGCATAAGTGAACTAATAAATACCTCCGACCTATGACTCATAGCGCATGCATTACAATTTCACAAATGTGGCAACCCAGTCAGCAAAAGACCAATTAAAACTCTACACGCGCAAACGTGGAGACCAATTAAAACACTCACGTGGAAGGCATAAAAATACACTCTCCGCCAACTATTCTCCCCTCGTTTTGACCTAAATACTAAACAACTCTCTGCAACAATATGAAAATTCAAAAAATCATCCATCACAACAAAAACAAAAAGGAAAAAGTTTTCCAACTATTGCGAATAGTGATAATGGATGAAAATCTTGGCTTGTTCGTATAGTAGTGATGTTTCTCGTTTTCCGCGTAGGGCAAACCAAGAGCGACAAAGGTGTTAAGTGGCCAATATAAAAGTCAATCAAACATTCCTCTTTTGTTCTTAGTCACACTTTCTTTCAATTTTTAAGTGCATAGTACTTGAGTGATGATGATAGAGAAGTTCAACTTACCCAGTCTAATTGACTTTGTTACTGTAAATAGTGCAATAATTTGTGTCAAATTGACTTGGATGAGTGGAAAATATGAAGACAAAAAAAAGTGATGCTAGAGAGCTTTAATGCTTCAACGATGGAGATCTAGGGCTTTTCTTCAAATAAGGAAGAAGAAACACTTTAAATAAATGCCTTTATTACGGTTGGGCATTGGGAAAAAGAGCTTGACGCTCCAGGCCATCGTGAAACACATGCATAGCGGCTGACTAGGACTAATTGACGTCACATGTGTATAGTCAATGGTCAAAGTTGTTTATTAATTCTCAAATATACAAGTAATTAAGGGTGCTTAAATGAGAAAATTAAAAGTTTATTTACTGGGATGAAAATCAGGTGCAAGTTTAAGTGGCTACAAGACTATTTTGCCAATTTTTACTATATTGTTACACACTTTTTTTAGTAATTCAAAAATATCATAGCACGAGATTGTTATTTGGTAGAGCAAATGACAATAAAAAATGTCGTAGAAAATGGCAATTTTTCAAAAAAAGTTCCAACAACGTTCTCTTTCCAACATCAATAAAACAATTCTAATACAACACCAAATTTTAAATTTTAGCACAAGCACCAACAATTTCACAAAACACTAACGTCAATATTAGCAAATTTCTATGTGCATTTGTTATACAAAAATAACCTACTTTAAGTCCAGAACATCACCATATATTTACATTTGTGGATATTCACGAGGTAGCAAAATACAACATCCATATTTCACAAAGTAGCTACATAAAAACCATCGAAAGCTTTAAATCTTGTCATTAATAATCATCCACACCATGGTCCGGCGATCCTCAGTTGAACAATCTCATTCTCATCCTCAGTTGACAGTTGTTTTTCTTCTTCTTTGCATTTACCTTTTAATTATTAGCTTTGCCTTAGAATTATTACCTTGTTTCTGAGTTTGTTGGGTTCCACCACTCTGAGTTGTCTTGTGCTGCTCCAGATGATATATTAGGTTCCTCTTGAGCCTGTGGTTGGAGCATCCCATCATTAGCGGTAAAGCCAAAAATGTTTTCAAGCATGTTCAGAATTGAAAGAACTAAAATAGTCAACTAAGATAGTTCATATCGCTATATTGGAATCCTAGTTGTTTGCAATAAATTTTCAAGATATGAAAAATAAACTGCAATCACAAAATAAGAGAAAAATATTTTTATTAATCATTTGTGATTATAATTTTGTTTCTCCCTTGATTCTTCTCTCCTGATTATCTCCACGATTCGAGGGCTGAAACAACGTATTTCTCGAATGTAGGATGGGCATACCTCATGGGGATGTATTTGATCTCCAACTTCTTGAACTTTCCGGCCATAGTTTGATCTCTTTGTGAATATCTCAAGAGTTTCTGAAAATTTTGAGATGCCTCTTCAAGGGAATATATATCAATCCGGAATTAGGATGACAAGCATACATGTAGCGTTCCAACTCCATTAAATGTCCATTCTTAAAAGGTACATAATCTCCTCTCTGATCATTAGCACACAATTCTTTTAATGCATCTACAAAAGTGAGTTTCTCTTCTAGAGTCCTTACCCTTCGAGGCGAAGGTGCTATTTTTCTAGCCCTTTTCGAAGCTCCATTAGATGTTGTTGCTGTGAAACTAGTCATTTCAATCTATAAAAGTACATAAAATTTCACTACCTGCCAAAACATAATGATATACTACTTGTCTTCAAACCTTTTTTTTGATATGGTAACATATTATATATTATAATAAAATTAGTACATAGGTCGTACTGAAACCATATTAACAAGTGAGTAGTCAAAAGAAAAAACTTGGTCCTCAGGCCTTACAAGATTCTAGGACACGTCTAGGATTGAAACAATATCTTCTGTGTAGATCTGTTTACACCAAAAGCAAAAAAGCAAAACACAATTAAGCTTGATCTTCTGCATAGAGTTTCTTCTATCTTCAAAATATCTGGAATTCCTTTCTTTTCAGATTGTCCACCAAATACATGCTGGGACAGTTCTTCATCTATATCTGTCTCTTGTTCCAGTTCCAGTTCCAGCTTCATTTCAACTGAAAAGAACTTCAGTAATCTTACTAGGCATTGTCCAAGCTATGCCCCTGAGATAAATAAAGATCTTCCATAACTGGTCAATTATCTTGCAATGTAAAAATAGATGGCTAATTGTCTCAACATCCTCTCCACATAAGTGATATCTTGAGCATAATTGAATCTCTCTCTTTATAAGATTGTCTTGTGTCAGAACAACTCTTGTCTTCAAAATAGTATTGTCAAGTATACATTAAGATTCACTATTTGTCTCCACAAACAACAACGTTAGACATACAAAAAGATTAACTATTTATCTTCACAGAACAATGAAGCTACTACTATTTACAAAGATAATCCAAACATTACAAGGATTAATTTCCAGATCTTTCATTCCACATAGACTGAGCTAACTCATCCCTCCAAGTGGTCCACTCATAAGATGGTTCAATGGTGTTAATAGTTTCATTTTCATGTTGATGCTCCGTATAATTTTCCATTTCCACCTTTAAGGGGTCGACATTCATCTCTCTTCGGATGAAATTGTATACCAAAAAACATGAACCAATGACTCTATTATGGACCTTAACCGAGTACCATGAATGATTTCTAAGAATTCCCCAACGTCCTTTCAATATATACCAGATTCTCTTTCAATAACATTACGTGCACTAGTATGCTTCATATTAAAGAGCTCTTCTCGGCATCCAGGTGGTGGATTGTGACCTTGCCAATCCTTTAGCCAGTATCTATATCCTTATTTCCATTTGTACATCCTCCATCGCATAAATAATATTGCCTAAAAAGTATAAACATGATATAATTACTTAAAAATATTAATCTATTTTTTATTAACTGGAATAGAAAACTATGTGTTTATAGCATACCCTCGGATACTTTCAAACCATTCCTTCGTACAATTGCATCTTGCGATACACGACCATCAGCAGTTGTTCCCTCCCAACCAGGTAATATATAGATAAAGTTGTGGTTGTTTTTCCTGATAAAGTAAGAGATATTATAAATGGAATCAAGAAGATGCATAAATATAGATAAAAAAGATTTGTTAACTCCAGTACAAAGAGTCTTATACTAATATTAAAGAGCTAACAAAGTCCCGAAAATTGTCAGAGGAGTTTACAGGTGTTAAGGTACTCCAACTGTACAAAAGTAAAAGACATTTAGCCTTAAGAAAGTGGTTTGGAATTGTTATTCCATCAAAACATCTCCTATTGCTCTCATTCCAAATACACTAAAAAATACAGAAAGAGATTAGTTTCCAGATTTTCTTGATGGTTGTACCAACTTTCCAACTGTTCCAGTTCAAAAAGGCTTCCTTTAAACTCCCGGGCATTACCCAGTCCATTCCAAAAAGAGACAAAAACTTGTTCCATATATCTGCTGAAACTGGGCAATGTAGTGGAAGGTGCCTGGTCGTTTCTTCATTTTGTATGCACATGAGGCATCTATTTGCCAAGTGGATATTTTAGTTAAGTTGTCTTGGGTCAAAAATTCTTCATAAAGTGCAATCCAACCGAAACAAATCACCTTTGGTGTGCTTTTGTTCTCCATATGAGCTTCCAAGGCCAGTTGTCCACCATTTTATTCTGTGCACAACATAATAAGTACCATGATTTAACTGAGTATTGAACCATTTGGTTCTACCTCCCATCTCAAAGTATCCGCTGCTTGGTCATTATAGGTGATGTTTTCCAATCTAGCCATCATGTCGAGTAGCTCTTCGATTTCCCACTCTTGCATGTTTCTTCTGAAGATTGGGTTCCAAGAGTTTCCTTCTCTGTAATAGGATATGGGGGAGTCCTGGTTGGTAGTTATAAGGAATTGGTTGGGATATTCCTCCTACAATGGTGTGGCACCAAGCTATTTTTCCTTCCAGAATTTGATGTGTTGTCCATTCCCAAATCTGAGGTTGCCATTTCCGGAGAACCCTTCCCATACTTTGATGATGTTCTTCCAAGGACCAACACCATGTGGTGCTCTTGAGGTTCTGGTACACCAGTGATTGAGTGATCCATATTTTGCAGTCACTACTTCCTTCCATAATGTTGGCCCTTCTTGATTATATCTCCATAACCATTTCAATAACATAAATTTATTATGAACAACTAAGTTTCTGATGCCTAGACCGCCCATAGTCTTAGACTGTGTGACCTTGGGTCACTTAACCAGATGAAACTTGTGATCTTCGCTATAAACTTTCCAAAGGAAGTTTCTCATTAACCTATCTAAATGTTGCAGTTATTTCTTAGGGATACTGAATAGAGACGTAGTGTAGGTTGGGATACTGCCCAAGACACTATTGGTGAGTGTCAGCCTGCCTCCCATGGATAAAAATTGTACTTGCCAAGCTGTCAGCTTCTTCTCAACCTTTTCAATGATATCGTTCCATACTTCAGAGGATTTGAAATTTGCACTCAGTTGAAGGCCCAGGTAAGTGGCTGGGAAGGATCTCGTGCCGCAACAAAGAATTCCTGCTAGATTCTCCAAATTGTCCACATGTTGACCGGATAAATTATGATTTTCAACATATTAATGTGAAGTACTGACAGTAGCTGAGACATAATAAGTGTTAGATTTAGGTGTAGCACCTGATATTCCTATGCTCCACATAATATAAGGGTATCATCTGCATAAAGCAAATGAGAAACAGTGATGAAATTCCATGGAGCTTTCCCCACATCAAACCCTTTTATCCATTGAAGGTTTTTTGCTTTGTTCAGCATCTAGCTCAGACCTTCCATGGCCAAAATTAATAGAAAAAGGGAGAGAGGATCCCCTTGCCTGAGTCCTTTTTGGGGGAAGAAGAATCCGCTTGAGTTTATCAAAATTGAGTACTTGACAGTCTTAATATAGAATTGCATCCATCTAATCCACCTTTGTCCAAATCCCATTTTCCTTAGCATTGTGATGAGATATTGTCTATTGAGTTGGTCAAATGCCATTTCTATATCCAGCTTGCAGAGAATACCAGATTCACCATTCTTCAACCTCCAATCTAGTACTTCATTTGCAATTAAAGAAGCATATGTGATTTGCCTCCCTTTTATGAATGCATTCTGGTTCCCGGAGATGAGCTTCCCAATCACCTTTTTAATCCTATTTTCTAGTAGCTTTGCAGTGATTTTGTAGACACTACCAATGAAGCCTATTAGTCTAAAATCGTTAAGTTCAATGGCTCCTTTCTTTTTGGGGATAAGAGCAATGAATGAGGCATTTCTGGACTTAACTTTATTGCAATTCTTATGAAAATGATTCATGGAATTTATTACATCAACCTTGATGATCTCCCAGGCCTTCTGATAAAATGCCATGGTGTAACCATCAGGTCCAAGTGCCTTATTAGGGGCACAAGACCTAATAGTTTCCAGAATTTCTTCCTCCTTAAATGACTTCTCCAGCTCCCCACTGTCCTCATCTATGATGGTACTTAAATTTTCTAAATCTGTTGTGGGCCTCCAATGTTAATTCTCTGTGTAAAGCTTTCCATAGAAATCTAGAATTTCCTTTCGGATATGCTCCTTCTCTTCGATGACTTCATTCCAAATTTTGAGTTTGCTATTTTTTGGAAGTACTTTGTGTTTCTATCTCCTTCTTTAAGCCATAGACACCTGGATTTCTGCCTCCATGGGGTTTCTTCTGCCTTTTCAATTCTTTTGATCTCCATCTTTAGATCTAGCATCTTAGTAAGATCAATTGATGATAAAGTTCTTGTTTTAGAAGCTTGCTCCAATTGCATTAGTTCATCAATAACTTTGTTTTTCAGCACATCAATCTTCCCAAAAACTTCTTTATTCCAGATTGAGATATCTTTCTTGAGAAGCTTCAATTTATGCACTAAAACTAAATCAGGGCTCCCATTGACTGAGTAGTTATTCCACCAATCTTTGACATTCTCAAGGAAACCCTCAGCATAAAGCCACATGTTCTCAAACTTGAAATTGGAAGTGTTAGGTTCCCAATCTCCACTCTCTAGTATCAAGGGTATGTGATCATCATATATAACCTTTGGTAGTGCCAATTGTTTTACTGCCTTGAAGTTTTCATTCCATTCTTGGGATATCAAGAATCTGTCTATTCTTGAAGCTTGGTCTGAACCCCTCTAGTTCAGGTGTAGATTGCCCCGTGTAGTGGAAGATCAATTACCCCAAGTCCTCTATTGCTTCAGAGAAATCATTCATTGCTTTTGACATGCGTGTGCAATTAGGCCTTTCACTTTCGAATCTACAAACATTGAAGTCTCCACCTACTATCCAAGACTCATCCCAAAGGACCCTTACTGCAGGTAACTATTGCCATAAATCCTCCATTTCTGGATTGGAATGGGGACCATACACCCCAGTGAAGGCCCATCGAAAGTTCTCATGTGTACTTTCTAGGAAACATGAGAGGGTGTAAACTCCCTGTTGTACTTATGTGTAGTTCCAATTCCTTTTATCCCACATAATTACCGTTCCTCCTCTAGTTCTAATAGACTTAAGTTCTACCCAACCTGACCATCTATTTCCCCAAACTTGATAGGCTAACATTGATGTCCAATCCTCAATTTTGGTTTCTTGAAGGCATATGATATCTAGCCACTAACGAGAGATTTTATTATTTCCCTTTTTTCACTTTCATTTAACCCCGCACATTTCAACTAAGAATTTTTAGGTTCATTTAGGAGGAGTTTTGTAGTACATGTCCCCTTCTCGGTTGTATCCACCCTCGTAGTTGATCAAACATTTGAGTTTGCCCAACTTCTTTTCTGTTATTGATTTTTTTCCCATTTGATTTACTTCCTGACTCCTTTTGTTGCAGCTGAAATCTCCTTCGTTGCTCCATACTCATTATCATTTCTAATAGCTCATGCTCGAACCTGATGACGTTCATTCCAAATGCCTTGCATGCTTTCGTCATGTGAATTTTGGTCCATTGTGAAGTCTCCATCACTGTCGGGCTGTGAATTGAGTGGGAAGAAGAGCCTTCCTCATGCCATGGAAGTGAGAGAGTTTCGTTGAAAGAGTGGAAGGAGCAATCAGTATCATAGTGGCTTACCAAAGATCTCTTTGGTGTTGGCTGAAATTTTCGAAGTAGGGAGACAATTCTTTGTGAAGGTTCCGCTTCGTCATTTGCTTCCGACTGAGAATCTGCAATTTTTTTGGGCAAGGAGGTACTTTCGAGCTGCTGTGCTAGTCGGACAGAAGGAGCGGATGTGTGATGACCCAAGGGGTTATTTTATGAATTGAGACTTCGTTCTAGGATTAATAGCCATAAAAAGGTTTAATTTTAAATACCTTGATTTGCGTGCGCAGTCCGGGCGTGAAACCGGAAAGCTTTTATGTGAAAATATGAGAAATAGTAATTTCTAGAGTTAAAATTTGATTATGATTGACTTTGGTCAACATTTTGAGTAAACGAACCCGGATCTATATTCTGACGATCCCAGGAGGTCCGCAGTAAAATATAGGACTTGGGCGTATGCCCGAAAATGAATTCCGACGTCCCAAGCCTTAGAAATCAATTTTTAAAAGAAATTGTTTTCCTGAAATATTTATGAAATAAAGAAAAGAATTAATATTTGAAATCTTTGGTATCGGGCCCGTATTTTGGTTCCGGATCCCGGTACAGTTTTTATAGTATTTAAAGGTTTACTGTGAAATTTGGTAAAAACGGAGTTTATTTGAAGTGATTCGGACATCCGGTTGAGAAATAATGAACTTTAAGTGTTCTTGAGGAAATGATGAGTTTTGAGGTTTAATTCATAGTTTTACATGTTATTTTCATGATTTGATCGTACGAGCAAGTCCTCATGATATTTTTAGACTTGCGTGCATATTTTGTTTAGACCAGCGAGGGCTCGGGTGAGTTTCGGATAGGCCACGAGATATTTTCACACTTGAAGAGTTGCTGGGTTTTCTGTTGTCAGTGTACAACACTTTTGTGCATTGCGTTCGCACCACTTCAAACGCGAACGCACCGTGTAAATTTCTGGGGGTTCATTTTTGTTCTATGCGAACGCACCCCCCCCCCCCATATGCGAACGCGATGCCTACTGGGCCTAGGGGGGGGGACCTGGCTTCCCTCTATGCGAACGTGTCTTACTGCACGCGAACACGAAGAGCCTGGAAGCTAAAGCTCCGCGAACGCGGCCCAGTCAGTGCTAACGCATAGGCCATCAGGCCTGGAACCTACTCGAACGCGGCCAGGGTGATGCGAACGCGAAGGGCAACTGCCCAGCTATATAAATACATTTTTAAAAATCGGCAGAACCCTTCTTCTTTGAATTTTTGAACCCCACAACCCTATGAACGAATTTCTTCACCAAATATCATCTCCAAGTCATTGGTAATCAATTCTAAACTTTACTCTTCCAATTACTCATTGTTTTTCATCACTTTAAATCAAAAACTAGGAGTTTTCATAGTAAAAATTGAGGGTTTGGGTAGAATTAGAGAATTTTGTAAAAATTAAAATTTTACCTCGAATTGAGGTCGGATTTCGAAACTAATTGTATATTCGGGTTCGTGGGTGAATGGGTAAACGTAATTTGGTCCGAACCCCGAGTTTGGACCAAGCGGGCCCGGGGTCGGGTTTTTACTTTTGTTTTTTTAGAAAACTTAGGAAAAATTATAATTTTCAATAAAGTTAGTTCCTTTAGCCTTAATTAATAATATTAAGTTAATTATGATTAGATTCGAGTGTATCGGAGGTAAATTCAAAAGGAAAAACTATAATTGAACAGTGAGTGACTTGCGAAATTGAGGTAAGTGCTTGGTTTAACCTTGACTTGAGGGAATAGGAACCCCCATCTTATTTGCTATGTAAATTTGCATGTGTGTGGTGTATCGGTGAGGTGACGAGTATCTATGCACCACCAAATTGTCTGTTAAATATGATCCCTCCCCCGCTTCCAATTTAATTGATTCATGTCTTAATTGTTCAATGTTCATTATTGTTTCTATGACTACTTGGCTTTGTTAGCTTGTTGTTAAGTCTTGTTGTAGTTATTTTGGAAGAGTATTGGTTGTTTATTTGTTTCCCTTGTGATACATAAAGGTTGAGCAGTTTGGCATTATTTCACGAAATACATATTTATGTTCCTGTTGGTTTTATGGTTGAGAGGATATTGATGAAATTTATGAGAAAATACAGTTTCTTATTTAAAATTGTTGAGACAAAAACATTGTGAAAGGCTTGGCCTGAATTGTGAAATTTATAAATAAATTGATATGATATGTCTGGTGGGAGCGGGTTGCACGCCACAACAAGGAGTGATAAGGGTGGACAGGTGGGATCGGCTTGCACGCCGCAACAGGAGCAAGGGAGGAGTAATAAGGGTGGACAAGTGAGAGTGTGTTGCACGCCGCAACAAGGAGCAATAAGGGATGACACTTATGTTTTTACTGATTTTCAAAGAAAACAATGATTTGAAAAACTTAATGTTTTATTTTACTATTTTTTTTCATATTTTGCACTACTTTTATTTAAAGTTAAAGTTTGGAAATTTGGAAATTCCGTGAGAATTGGTTATACCTGAGACCTGGAAAAGACGACTGAGTTATTTTAATTGTTGTTGCAGTTATTATTTATTTGTTTAGATTTCCTTCTTGCTACCTATATTATTGTCACGGGTTATATTGTTAATGCCCCGCCGTAGCCTCGTCACTTTTTTGTCGAGGTTAGGCTCGGTACTTACTCAGTACATGGGGCCGGTTGTACTGATACTACACTTTGCACTCTTTTGTGCAGATCCAGGTACCGTCCAACAATAGAGATTTTTAGAGCAGCCATCCATTTATTCGGAGGCCCGAGGTATATTTGCCGGCGTTCGCAGATCCCGAGAGTCTTCTCTTAGTTCTTTAGATACTGTTTTTATTATATTTGAAACAATTACATTATTCCTTTCAGCCCATTATTTGTAATATTCTTAGAAGTTCGTGAATTGTGACACCAGACCCCGGGGTAGTTTTAGAGTTATTTATATAATTAGTTTGTGGCTCAGTTTGTTTAATTGTTTATTATTTTATATTTGAAATTATTCATTGAAAGACATTTGATTAAGTTTATTTTAAAATTGTTTTATCATGTTTAAATGGATAATCAAAGGAAGTAGTTAATCGAACTCTAACATTGGCTTGCCTAGCAAGTGTGGTGTTAGGCGTCATCACGATCCCTAAGGTTGGGAATTTGAGTCGTGACAAGTTGGTATCAGAGCACTAGGTTGCTTAGGTCTCACAATTCACGAACAAGCTTAGTAGAGTCTGAAGGATCGGTACGGAGACGTCTGTACTTATCTCTTGGAAGCTATTGAGTTAGGAAACAACTCCATTTTTATTTATATTCTATCATGTGATTCTTGTATCTCAAATACTGATTGGATTCTTCTATTCTCTGGCAGATGGTGAGAACACGTGCTTCCCCTTACGCTAACCAACATTCCGGTCTTCCAACAACAACAGCTCCTATTAGGGCCAGAGGCCAAGGCCGCGCCAGGGGCCGAGACAGGGGCAGGACTCAGCTTATTGCTCAGGCAACAACCCCAGCTGTGGAACCTCAGATCGAGATTAATGAGAGGGTTCCAGCTCAGACCGTTCCAGCGGGACCATCTCAGGTCCCCGAGGGGTTTATTTCCACCCTAGTTCTTCAGGATGCTTTGGTCCATTTAGTGGGCCTTATGGAGAGTGTGGCCTAGACTGGCATATTCCCGGTTGCAGCAGCCGTATCTCAGGCTGGAGGAGGGGTCCAGACTCCTGCTACCCACACTCCGGTTCAGACTACTCCTCAGGTTCAGACCCCAGCATCCAATCCAGCTGGGGTAATTCAGCCAGTTGCTCCACCTCCGCCTGTTGATGGGGAAGCTATGTCTACCAATGATTTATGGAGATTGGACATGTTCATTAAGTTATTTCCTATTCACTTCAGTGGTGCTACTTCAGAGGACCCTCAAGAATATCTGGATAGTTGTCGTGAGGTGTTGCGTAATATGGGTATTTTGGAGACCAATGGGGTCGATTTTGCTGCTTTTTTCAGATGACTGGTTCCGCAAAGAAATGGTGGAGGGACTATTTGTTGACTAGGCCAGTTGGATCACCTGCCTTGACTTGGGATCAGTTCTCTCATCTCTTTATGGAGAAGATTTTGCTTGTTACTACTCGAGAGGATAAGCATCGTCGGTTTGAGCGACTTCAGCAGGGAAATATGATTGTGACCCAGTATGAGACTCGTTTTGTGGATTTTGCTAGACATGATATTCTCTTGTTGCCCACACAGAGAGAGAGGGTCAGACGATTTATCGAGGGCCTTGCTCAGCCCATCAGGTTGCAGATGGCCAAGGAGACATGGACCGAGATTTCTTTTCAGGACGCAACTAATGTGGCTAGGAGGGTTGAGTCGGTTTTCAGGATGGGAGGTTAGGGGTCAGACAAGAGACCTCGCCATTCTGGTGGTTTCAGTGGTGCCTCATCTGGAGGCGGGACTTCATTTAGCAGAGGCCATTCTTCCAGGCCATTCCATTCAGCATTACAGGCTTCACATGGTACTTCAGTAGGTCGTGGTTCTTATATGCCTCCTTCCGCTCAGCCAGTCTACAGTGCTCCTTCAGCCCCTATCAGAGCACCTCATTTGCAGAGTTATTATCGTGGTCAGCCGGCTCGTCAGGGTCAGTTCTCGTATCAGGAGGTATGCTTTGAGTGTGGTGAATATTAGCACATTCGAAGAGCTTGTCCAAAGTTTCTAGGTAATCAGCATCAATACTAGGGTTCTCGTGCCATAGTTTCGGCACCAGTTGCAGCACCACCTGCCCAGCCAGCAAGGGGTAGGGGTCAGGTAGTTAGGGGTAGAGGCCAGAATGTTAGAGATGGAGTTTAGATAGCTAGAGGTGGAGGTCATCCCCCTAGAGGTGGAGGTACTCCCAGAGGTGTGGTTCAAGGTGGACGGGCCCAGCCCCGACTATATGCATTTCCAGCCAGGTCTGAGGCGAAGTCCTCCGATGCTATTATTACAGGTATCATCTCAGTTTATGACAGAGCTGCTTCAGTTTTGTTTGATCTGGGGTCTACTTATTCTTATGTATCATCCTATTTTTCCTCATATTTGAATGTGACCCGAGACTCTTTGAGTGTTCTTGTTTATGTGTCTACACCGGTGGGGATGCTATTGTGGTAGATCGTGTGTATCGTTCGTTCGTGGTGGTCATCGAAGGTATTGAAACTAGTGTGGATCTTTTACTTCTAGACTTGGTTAGTTTTGATGTTATATTGGGCATGGATTGGTTGTCGCCCTATTATTCCATCTTGGACTGTCACGCCAATACAGTTACTTTAGCATTGTTGGGGTTGCCTCGATTAGAATGAAAAGGGACTCCTGGTCATTCTCCCAGCCGGATGATTTCATATGCCAAGGCTCTCCGCATGGTGGAGAAAAGGTGTTTGTCTTATTCGTCCCATATTCGTGATTCCGATGCCGAGGTTTCTTCCATAGGGTCAGTTCCTATTGTTCGTGAGTTTCTTGAGGTATTTCCTGTAGACCTGCTGGGGATGCCACCCGACAAGGATATTGATTTCTGTATTGATGTGGCTTCGGGCACTCAGCCCGTTTCCATTCCTCCATATCGGATGGCCCCACCAGAATTGAAAGAGTTGAAAGAGCAATTGCAAGACTTGTTGGATAAGGGTTTCATCAGACCTAGTGTCTGGCCTTGGGGTGCACCGATTTTGTTTGTAAAGAAGAAAAATGGGTCGATGAGGATGTGTATAGATTATCAGCAGCTGAATAAAGTTACTATCAAGAATAAGTATCCGTTGTCGAGAATTGATGACCTATTTGATCAGCTTCAGGGTGCTTGGGTATTTTCGAAAATTAATTTGAGGTCGGGCTATCATCAGCTGAAGATTAAGGCGTCCGATGTTCCTAAGACAGCTTTTCCGATGAGGTATGTGCACTATGAATTTTTGGTTATGTCTTTTGGGCTGACTAATGCTCCAACATCTTTTATGGACTTGATGAATTGGGTTTTCAAGCCCCATCTAGACTCTTTCGTGATCGTGTTCATTGATGACATTCTTATATACTCCCGCAGTCGGGAAGAGCATGAGCAGCACCTCCGTATAACACTCCAGACTTTGAGAGATAATCAGTTGTATGCCAAGTTTTCTAAATGTGAGTTCTGGTTAGATTCAGTAGCCTTCTTGGGACTTATTGTATCAGCGGAGGGTATTTAGGTTGATAAGGCAGTCAAGAACTGGCCTAGACCCACTATAGCCACTGAGATCAGACGTTTCTTGCGTTTGGCGGGTTACTATTGTCGTTTTGTGAAGGGTTTCTCATCCATAGCAGCCCCAGTGACTAAATTGACTCAGAAAGGTGCCCCATATAAATGGTTATATGAGTGCGAGGTGAGCTTTTAGAAGCTCAAGACAGCCTTGACTTCAGCACCAGTGTTGGTGTTACCATCAGGTTCGGGTTCCTTCATGGTGTATTGTGATGATTCCCGAGTTGTCCTTGGAGCAGTGTTGATGCAGGATGGCAGGGTGATTGCATATGCGTCTCGACAGCTGAAAGTCCATGAGAAGAATTACCATGTTCATGACTTAGAGTTGGTAGCCATTGTTCATGCATTGAAAATTTGGAGGCACTATCTTTATGGCGTGCTGTGAGAGGTATTTAATGACCATCGCACTCTCCAGTACTTATTCAAGCAGAAAGATCTAAATTTGAGGCAACGAATATGGTTAGAGTTACTAAAAGATTATGATGTCACCATATTATATCATCCATGGAAGGCCAACGTGGTGGCCGATGCATTGAGTAGGAAGGCAGTGAGTATGGGCAGCCTTGCGTATATTCCAGTCGGTGAGAGACCGTTAGCTTCAGACATTCAGACGTTGGCTAATCCGTTCGTGAGGTTGGATATTTCGCCCAGAAGTGTTATAACTTGTACAGTTGCTCGGTCTTCTCTAATTAAGCGTATCTAAGAGCGGCAGGATGATGACCCGTATTTGATGGTTCTTAGGGACACAGTTCGGTGCGGTGGTGCCAAAAAGGTTATAGTTGGAGATGATGGTGTTTTGAGGATGCATGGTCGTATATATGTGCCTAATGTTGATGGCCTTCATGAGTTGATCCTTGAAGAGGCTCACGGTTCTAAGTATTCGATTCACCCAGGGGCAGCCAAAATGTACCAAGATTTGAGGCAGCATTATTGGTGGAGAATGATGAAAAAGGACATTGTTGCGTATGTGGCTCGTTTCTTAAATTGTCAGCAGGTAAAATATGAGCATCAGAGATCTGGTGGTTTACTTCAGCAAATAGAGATTCCTGAGTAGAAATGGGAGCGTATCACTATGGACTTCGTTGTTAGACTCCCACGGACTCAGAGGAATTTTGACGCAGTTTAGGTTATTGTGGATAGGCTATCTAAATCACCACATTTACTTCCGGTGGCAAGTACTTATACTTCAGAGCGGTTGGATGAGTTATATATTCGGGAGATTGTTCGCCTTCATGGTGTGCCCGTGTCTATCATTTCTGATCAGGGTACGCAATTTACTTTGCACTTTTTTGGAGGGTAGTTCAGCGTGAGTTGGGTACCCGAGTAGAGTTGAGTACAACATTTTATCCTCACACTGACGGGCAGTTCGAGCGTACCATTCAGATATTGAAGGATATGCTCCGCGCTTGTGTTATTGACTTTGGAGGTTCGTGGGATCAGTTATTGCCGTTAGCGGAGTTTGCTTATAATAATAGCTACCAGTCGAGTATTCAGATGGCTCCTTATGAGGCATTATATGGTAAACGGTGCAGATCGTCAGTTGGATGGTTTGAGACGGGAAAGGCTCGGTTACTTGGTACAGACTTAGTTCAGGAGGCCTTGGATAAGGTCAAGATTATTCAGGAGAGACTTCGTGCACCTCAATCTAGGCAAAAGAGTTATGCTGATCGTAAACTTCGTGATGTGGCATTCATGGTGGGAGAGAGAGTATTGCTTCGTATGCCACCCATGAAGGGTGTTATGAGGTTTGGAAAGAAGGGTAAGTTGAGCCTTAGGTATATCGGGCCATTTGAGATTCTTGATAGAGTGGGGGAGGTATATTATAGACTCGCGTTGCCTCCAGGGTTATCCTCAGTTCATCCGGTATTCCACGTGTCTATGCTCCGGAAGTATCATGGTGACCCGTCCCACGTGTTAGATTTCTGCTCTATCTAATTGGACAAAGACTTGACTTATGAGAAGGAGTCGGTAGCCATTTTAGATCGGCAGGTTCGTCAGTTGAGGTCTAAAAGTTTTTCTTTAGTTCGAGTGTAGTGGAAAGGCTAGCCCGTTGAGGCAATTACTTGGGAGTCCGAGTCGGACATGCAGAGTATATATCCACACTTGTTCGCCAATTCAGGTAATTTTCTATGTCCGTTCGAGGATGAACATTTGTTTTAGAGGTGGAGACTGTGATGACCCATAAAAAGGTTTAATTTTAAATACCTCAATTTGCGTGCGCAGTCCGGGCGTGAAACCGGAAAGCTTTTATGTGAAAATATGAGAAACAATAATTTCTAGAGTTAAAATTCAATTATGGTTGACTTTGGTCAACATTTTGAGTAAGCGGATCCGGATCTGTGTTCCGACGATCCCGGGAGGTCCGCAGTAAAATATGGGACTTGGGCGTATGCCCGGAAATGAATTCCGAGGTCCCAAGCCTTAAAAATCAATTTTTGAAAGAAATTATTTTCCTGAAATATTTATGAAATAAAAAAAAGAATTAATGTTTGAAACCATTGGTATCGGGCCCGTATTTTGGTTTCGGAGCCCGGTACATATTTGTTATAGTATTTAAAGGTTTGCTATGAAATTTGGTGAAAACGGAGTTTATTTGAAGAGATTCGGACATCCGGTTGAGAAATAATGAACTTTAAGTGTTATTGAAATGATGAGTTTTGATGTTTAATTCATAGTTTTACATGTTATTTTCATGATTTGATTGCACGAGCAAGTCCGTATGATGTTTTCAGACTTGCGTGCATGTTTTGTTTAGAGCCCTGATGTAACGACCCGGCCGGTCGTTCCATAGAATTTGCACGGTTATTTCTATTTCTGCCTTGTTATGCATTGTTTAGTTGTTTATGATGTGTTGGAGTCGAGTGGTTCGGGTTCGGAGTGGTTGTAGTGAGGATTGAGACACTTAGTCTCTTAAAATAGCTTTATAGTTGGAAAAGTCAACTGGGAGTTGACTTCTTGGTAAACAACCTCGGATTGTGGATTTATGGCTCCGATAGCTTCGTTAGGTGATTTGGGAATTAGGAGTGTGTTCGGAATGTAGTTTGGGATGTGTCTTTCATGGAGGGAGAGAATGTATTGCTGAAGGTGTCACCCATGAAGGGTGTTATGAGGTTCGGAAAGAGGGGAAAGCTGAGTCCCCGGTTCATTGGGCCTTTTGAGGTGCTTCAAAAGATTGGAGAGGTGGCTTATAAACTTGCTTTGCCACCCAGCTTATCAGGTGTTCATCCGGTGTTCCATGTTTCGATGCTCCGGAAGTATATTGGTGACCCATCTCATGGTTTAGACTTCAGCACAGTGCAACTTGATGGTGATATATCATATGAGGTAGAGCCAGTAGCTATTTTGGGTCGTCAGGTCAGAAAGTTGAGGTCTAAGGATATAGCTTCGGTGAAGGTGCAGTGGAGAGGGCAGCTAGTGGAGGAGGCCACTTGGGAGACCGAGTGGGATATGCGGAGCAGATATCCTCACTTGTTTGATACTCCAGGTATGTTTCTAGACCCGTTCGAGGACGAATGTTTGTTTAAGAGGGGGAGAATGTAACGACTCGGCCGGTCGTTCTGTAGAATTTACACAGTTATTTCTATTTTCGCCTTGTTATGCATTGTTTAGTTGTTTATGATGTGTTAGAGTAGGGTGGTTCGGGTTCGGAAGTGGTTGTAGTGAGGATTGAGACACTTCTCTTAAAGTAGCTTTATAGTTGGAAAAGTCAACTGTGAGTTGACTTCTTGGTAAACGACCTCGTATTGTGGATTTTATGGCTCTAATAGCTTTGTTAGGTGATTTGAGACTTAGGAGTGTGTTCGGAATGTAGTTTGGAGATCCGGTGTAGAATTAGGCTTGAATTGGCGAAAGTCAGTTTTTAGCAATTTCCAATCGGCAGCGGAAAATAGGCTATAGGGGTCGGAATGAAATTCTGGAAGTTGGAATAGATTCGTAATGTCATTTTGGATATGTGTGCAAAATTCAGATCAATCGGAGGTGTTTTGGATTACAACATCTTTGGTGAAATTTACAAATTTCAAAATGCATAGGCTTGAACTTGATGTGATTTTGGTGCTTTGCGTTGTTTTTGGTGTTTCGAGGGCTCAACTAAGCTTGAATGAGGTTATGGGACGTATTGGCATATTTGGTTGGGGCCCCGAGGGGCTCAGGATTGATTTCGGATGGTTAACGGAGGTTGGAACTTGGGAATTTGCAGCAAAGCTGCCGCTGGTGCCATTTTACTGGTGTGGACACACCTGCGGATGTGGAGCCGCAGGTGCGACGGTCAATGCGCATGTGCGGTAGAAGGGGACCTGGCCAAGGAGCGCAGGTGCGGACGTTTGATCGCACCTGCGGGCCCGCAAGTGCGAGATTAGGGTCGCAGGTGTGGAAGTCCGGATTTAAGCCATTTTCGCAGGTGCGCACCTGGGTCCGTAGGTTCATGAAATCTTCCGCAGGTGCGGAGCGGAAGTCGCTGGGCAGAAAGTATAAAAGGGTGCCTTCGCCCATTTGTGTACGGGTTTGGAGCTTTGAGTAGTGTTTTTCAGAGGGAATTGAAGGTTATCGATCGGGTAAGTTACTTGGACTTCATCTCTTGTGTTTGTGATGATTTTTCTACTGTTAAGCATGAAATTGGTAGGAATTAAGGAAGGAAATTGGGTAATTAGGGCTTGAGATTAAGGGGAATTTGAAGGGTCTTTTGGACTTCGATTTCAGTATTCTTGGAATGTATAGACTCGTGAGAGGATGAAGATTCTTGTGGTGCAAGTCTTATCGAATTCTGAGACGTGGGCCCGGGGGCTGGGTTTGGCCAATTTCGGGATTTGTGCCTAATTTTGATAGTGTTCGATTGAGTTTCGTTTCCCTAGCATATTTTGATGTTATAAATCTGATTTTTGATAGACTCGGAGCTTTTGGGAGCTGATTCGAGAGGCAAGAGTATTGCGGAGTAGCTTTTCGGGCTGGTTTGAGGTAAGTAATGACTATAAATCTTGTCTTGAGGGTATGAAACCCCAGACTTAGCATCTTTTCATTGTTTTTAAATGACGCACACACTGGATGACGAGTGTGTGGCGTGTACTAATTGGAGAATTTGAAATTGGTTCTTCCCGAGGCAACTTTTGAGTTACGTAGCTGCTTTTAAATCACATGATAAATAGTAATTTTATGTTTTTAATATATTTGGGCTGTAAGCCATGTTTGGGGCCTCGTGCCGACATGTTTAGACCCCTAGGGGGCTGTATGATATTCCTCACCGTAGATTATGATTTACACTCAGTCATTCATATTAAACTATTTTTGATACTCATACTTGTTGATATTATTTCATGATATAAAATACTTTTTTGGATCAAGAACCCCGTTTATTTATTGCTCGAGTGGCATTTGGAGAGTTTCTAACTAAGTGAGGCCGAGAGCCAATATCGTGAGGATATTTTTGGATCGGGATGCACGCCGCAGCATGTTGCACTGTTATGATATGGGAGAGGACGAGTGCCAGAGTGATTATTGCCATGATTTGGCTGTTTATAGCGCTTGGTCTATTGGATCCCCTACGGAGTCTGTACACCCCCAGTGAGCATAGGTACCTACTGAGTGCGAGTGACGAGTGATTCGAGGCATGAGTGACTGTGAGGTTGCCCGGGGGGCTGATGCTGAGTGATCGTGAGGTATGCTGAGTGATGATTTGCCCGAGGGGCGGTTGTGATGCTTGTTTGTCTGAGTACTATTTATGATTCACTTCCTCTTTAAACCAATACTTCTTGAGTATTTTACTGAAATCACTGGAAATCATACATGTTCAAAGGATTTTTCTGAAACTGGCCTTTTAAGCATATTTGACTAAATGTTTACACTGTCGAAAATCAATGTTTTATGCATTGTGATTTGGTGATTTGATCCTATGTGTTCTCTTACTTTTCAGACTTGATTTATTTTCATTACTAATGAGTTCACGTACTCATCATTACTCCCTGCACCTCTGTGTGCAGATTCGGGTGCTGGTACCGAGCGTTAGCCATCTTATTTCTGTGCGGAGCCAGAGTTGGGATATTGAGGTAGTTGTCCAGCGTCCACAACATCTCCATTTCTCTTTCTTATTTTGTACTTAGTTCTTCGTTCCGATGCTTGTATTATGATAGTAGTATTCGTGATATCATTCTTAGATGCTTATGACCTGTTGGATCCAGATCTTGGGAATGGTTGTAGATTGTTTAGCTTGTTTTGTTTTGCGTAACTTCAGAAATTTATATACTTTTATGAAATTTTGAAAATGAATTGAGAATTTTGAAAAGAAAATGTATATATATGATTGTTGGCTATCCTAGTTCAATGATAGGCGCCATCACGGCCTGTTAGGATTTGGAGTCGTGAAAAGTTGGTATCAGAGCACTAGGTTAAATAGGACTCTACAGTCATGAGCAAGTTTAGTAGATTCTTGCGGATCGGTACGGAGACGTCTGTACTTATCTTCGAAAGTCTAGAGAACTCTTAGGAAACATCTCATTTTCTTGAATTCTGTCGTGCCATCCTATTGATTCGGGAAGTCTAAACTTCTGTTGTTTCATTCTCTCACAGATGGTGAGGACACGCGCTACTGATCACGGTGACAAGACAACAGCTAGGCAAGCAAGAGGTTGAGGCCGCGGTCGAGGCCGCGGTAGAGGTAGGGGACCAGCCCGCGCAGCAGCCGGGGAAGTACCAGTTGATCCCCCTACTATTCAGGATCAGGTTCCTGCTGCGGATATTCCAGCGGGACAGGCTCAGGCACTGCAATGCCCATTGTTAATCCGGGTCTTCAGGAGACCCTGGCTCAGATCTTGACCGTATGTACCAACCTTGCCCAGGCAGTTTGTTGGCCAAAGAAAGAAAGTAGTTTTGAAGATTGACAAAGTAACTCCGAGATGAACCAGGTCCATCACAGGTGACATAGACCAGCAGAGTTAAAGGCACATGAGATGCACATGCAGGAGATAAATGTATTCTGATAAAATTGAGATATCTTCTGATCGAAAAGATTGCAAAAACAAAATTGGAGAAGGACTCCTTATTCAATAAGAACAGAATCAAAGATAAGGAAGGATTTAGGAGTTGAGTTTGACTAGAACTCTTTCACCATGGAAGAGTTGGATTAGGATTCTAGTTAATTCCTTATCTACTAACTCCTATAAATTGCAGATTGTTCTTATGATATGTAGACGCAAAAAAGCAGAAATTTATCAAGAATTGAGAGCAAAATTCGTGAAGAAATTTTGCAAGCAGTT
>ML297218.1:151869-184273 GCA_005239495.1 Nicotiana undulata
GTAGGTCGTGGTTTTTTCACCTTTTGAGCCAGGTGTTTTCCACGTAAAAATCTCTGTGTTTTTACTTTACTGCTTTTATTATTCCGCAAACAGCAGTAGTTGGAACACCAAGAAGAACCAGGTTCTTCCAGTTAGACAGCACTCGAAAATTGGGTACTTCACAATTAACTTATATAATTGTGTAGTATTGACGTCTAAAACAACAATTGGTATTAGAGCGGGTTATCCTTGAAGAGGCTAACACCTTAGAAAAAGATCAAGATGAGTGCACCACCTGGGAACTGGGAAGGACAATCAACTATTAGGCCTCCACTCTTCAATGTCCAGTATTACTCCTGGTGGAAGAATAGGATGAAGAATCACTTAATTGGAGAAGACTATGAACTATGGGACATAGTCACTGACGGTCCTTTAGCCACCATGAAGAAGACTTCTGAAGGAGTGGATGTGCCAAAGACTAGAGCTGACTGCACTGCTGAGGATTTGAGAAAGTGGGAGAAAAATGCTAAGGCCAAGAAGTGGCTTGTGTCTGGACTCGGTCCAGATGAGTATAGCAGAATTCAAAGTTGTACCACTGCAAAAGAAATTTGGGCCACTTTGCAAGTGGCTCACGAAGGAACACCTAAAGTGAAGAGGTCAAGAGGAACTCTACTATATTCTCAATACGAGAATTTCACCATGAAGGAAGAAGAGACCATCCAAGAGATGTATACAAGTTTCACTACACTGACCAATGAAATCAAGTCTCTTTGAAGGGTCATTCTTGAAGAAGACAAGGTTGAGAAAATTCTGACAATGGTATTGCCAGTCTCTTGGGAAAGCAACATTACAGCCATTCAGGAATCTAAGAACATTGCAACTCTTAAACTGGATGAGCTGATTGGAAATATCATTGCCTATGAACTTAGAAGGCAAACTATGAAGATGGATGGTCCTAAGAAGGAAAGGAGTTTTGCATTCAGAATCACTGAGGGGGAAGAACTGGAGGAAGATGAGTTGGCCATGATCACAAAAGAATTTAGAAACTTTTTCATGAGGAAGAAAGGCATCTCTAGAGGAGGAAACTACAACAAAGCAAAAGCTCCAGAAAGGGCAACCAACGAGGGATGCTACAAATGTGGTAAGTCTGACCATCTCATCAAAAATTGTCCTCGGTGGGAAGTAGAATGGAAAAGGGAGAGATATGAAAGAAGGAACAGGAAGAAGGAACTGGTCCAACCCAAGAAAATCACAATTAAGGCTATGGTTGCTTCTTAGGGGGAAAGTACAGATGAGGAATCACAAGATGGGGAGACTGAAGATCAGGCGCTCATGGAAATTGGAGAATCTGATGAAGAACCACAGGTAAGTATTTCCCATCTTAAAAACAAAATAAAGTTCATATCTAAGGAAAAACTCTCTGAGTTGCTACTTGATTTCATAGATGATTCTGAGGAAACATCCAAAAAGAATGATCAGCTCTCTAACGAATCTGCAATGCTAAAAGCAAAATGCATAAGCCTGGAAATAAGAGTCAGTGAATCTGAAAAGAAAAACACTGTCATGTTGAACCAGGTTCATCCACTTGAGACTGAGATTCTAGAACTGAAATCTGAAAACTTGAAACTGAGATTAGGATCAGTAAAAAGGTTGTTGATCACTCTCATGTCATGTTAGAAGAAAATTTGGGAAAACTAAAAGATAAAATGTATGCCAAGGATGAACAGATAAGATCACTTAAAGAAGAGCTTGGCAAAGTCAAACATGAATTAGATAGAACTTATAAATGGAATAAATCTTCTGATGCCCTGACATGGCTTCAAGAGAATCATAGTAGCAACCAGAGAGGGCTTGGTTTTGGGAGTCAATTACCCAAGTGGGATCCCAAAAGCAAGTATCTCTCTCTTCCTGAAAATAAAATCTGCACCCACTGTGGTAAGACTGGCCACTACAAATATGAGTGTACTGCAAAAGAGCAGGCCAGTCGAAAAAATGAGAGGTTTGTCAAAAAGAAAAACTGGCTACCAAATTGGGCCAAGAAAAATTTGATTCATCCATTCTCTCATAGAAAATGACCCAAACTAGTTTGGGTTCCTAAGACTAACCCCTGATTTTATTTTGTAGATTCAAGTGAAAGGTAGTAGCCAAGTATGGTACATGGATAGTGGCTGCTCAAAACACATGACTGGCAACAAGGACTAGTTCCTTTCACTTTAGGACCTCAAAGGAGGAAATGTCTCCTTTGGAAATAGAAAGAAAGGTGAAATCATTGGGGTTGGTAATGAACAAGATGATGAAGAAATTGGGCTGGTCAGAAACTCAGTCCAAACTAAAGCAACACTAGAGGAAGGAACGGGTGATGGAACAGGTTCATCCATCCCGGGCAACATGACAGGGGAAATAGAACAAAATAATTCCCAAACTTCGTTGGAAGCTATACTTGAACCTGTTCCACAGCAACAAAACCAGGAAGGAACATCTATAGAAATTGACACTCCTATGCAACATCCACGAAATTGGATATGGATGAACCCGGTTCATCAGTTGATCAGAAGATATATAAGGGAATGATTAGCTCTTTGTTATATCTCACAGCTAGCAGACCTGACATTGTTTTCAGTGTAGGCCTTTGTGCTGGATTCCAGGAAAATCCAAAAGAGTCTCACTTGATTGCTGTCAAGAGGATCTTGAGATACCTAAAATGCACCACTGACCTTTGTCTATGGTATCCATAAGGTAGTAATTTCAACTTAGTGGGATATGATGATGCTAATTATACAGCTTTTCTTATGGATAGAAAGAGCACCTCAGGTATGACACACGTTATTAGCTCGTGTCTTGTGTCTTGGGCCACCAAAAAGGTAACATTCTGAGGTCTTATCTACTGCTGAAACTGAGTGTATTGCTGCTGCCTCATGTCGTTCTAAATGTTGGAGATGAAACAACAATTAATGGATTGTGGGATTAATCACTATTGAGTTTTGTGCTACCGATAAACAGATTGCTGATATCTTTACAAAAGCACTGAGTAGAGAGCATTTTGAAAGGAACAAGTTACTATTAAGGATGATTAAGATCACCTGATTGAACCAGTTCTGAATGTACATGGAAAAAAAAGAAGGAAAACTGGAAAACATTGGCTAGAAAATCAGGAATTTGTGTAAATAATCAGATTAACAATTGCTCAGTCTCATACTGTAAAAAGTATACTCTTATGCCATGTTTTGATATGACTCACTGATCACAAATGAAATTTTTTCTATCTTTGCAAATTGAGGCTTGATCAAGAGGATTTTGAAATGATGAACCTGGTTCATCGTGCTGGTTCATCTGGAAGGCGAGGTATGTGTTCTACTCTCTGCACACTTTGAAATACTAATAATTAAATCATGAGCATAACTCTGTCCAAACTCAAAATCTTTTCAAACCTATCCATTTGACTTTGAACCAGTTCTGTTTCAACAAGAATCCTTACCAAATTAAAATACCTAGATTCTAGGGAAGCCTTAACCGTCTATTCGAAACTAAAAGTTAATTCAAGACATCCCCTCCCTTTCAGAACCATTCCAAAATTTTCCGATGACTATTTCAAGTCGGTGACGGAGGGGAAAGAAACTTGGTCTTCTGATTCTGAACAGGTAACTTCTGTACCAAAACCTTCTTCTGAGGTCATTTCTGAGGTCGCTGAAAACTTAGAAAATAGGTTCATACTGGTTGGGTATGTGGTAGATGTGGAAATGCCTGAGACAAGAAGGAAAGGAGGTAAAAATAAAATTGAAAAAGAAAAAGAGAGAGAGGGAGTAAGGAGTGAAGAGAGGGGAATAGGGCAAGAATTTGTAAAAATGACTATTTGTGGAGCTGAACCAGAAAGGAGGAAGAAAGTAGCAAGAACGCAGTGGGAAGTGAAGCAGGAGAAGCCGCTGAAGGGCTAGTAAATTTAGGAAAGCACACAGATGAACCTGGTTCATCTACTGAGGAAACCCTGGAGGATCTGCTAAAAATGTTAGGCGATAATAACAATCCAAAGAAAAAAGAACTCCTAAAGATCAAACGTCTAGAACAGCAAGAAAAGAAAAACTGCTCCTTCTGAGACTTCTAATAATTCTCTTCCAAGAGGAAGAACTACAAGGAGCAAGGTAAAGCAAAGTGAGGACGAGTTGAAGAGAGCTTTAGAGGAGAGTAAAAAGATAAGAGTGGAAAAAGGAAAAGAAATGGTTGTTAAGCCTATTGAGGCTGTTGAAGTGGATGAGATGGACATGGTCCATCAAAGTGAAAAAGTGGCAGAGGTAGAGGTTCAGACCCCTAAGCCCAAGAAATCCAAGACTTCCTCAAAGAAGTCTTTTTATGTTTTTAAGTCTGCTGAACCATCCATCTTGGCAAAATGAACCAGGTCTGCAGTTTTTCCAAGCCTTAATTTATTAGCCCTGCCTAGAACTTTCAGTGACCCAGATTCAGAATTTTTTGTTTGTTGCTCATGTTTTAACTGTTTTTGTTTTATTTTGTGGATTGTGGCAGAATCGTATTCGCTCTATCAATGAAATCTGATGCTTTTTGCTCTGATTCAGTATCTCTAATTTTTGATAGTTTGAATTCTTAGTTGATTATTGATGATTAATCCATGATTGCATATGCAGTTGCCCAAATGGTCATGAGTAAGTGTTAAAAATCTGGGATTCACAAAATTTATTTTGCAACTTTTTGATGATGCCAAAAGGGGGAAGATAGGTTGTGCTCTGAACATGTGATATTTATAACCTAATGAACTTGGTTCTTTATGATAAATGCTTAATACTCTGATATATGTCAATGTTGGACTAAGCTGAAACAGGCCTGAAGCACAAAGTTTGTCATCATCAAAAAGAGGGAATTTGTTGGTCCAAGAAAGAAAATAGTTTTGAAGATTGACAAAGTAACTCTGAGATAAACCAGGTCCATCACAGGTGACATAGACCAGCAGAGTTAAAGGCACATGAGATGCACATGCAGGAGATAAATATATTCTGATAAAATTTAGATATCTTCTGATCGAAAAGATTGCAAAAACGAAATTGGAGAAGGACTCCTTATTCAATAAGAACAGAATCAAAGATAAGGAAGGATTTAGGAGTTGAGTTTGACTAGAACTCTTTCACCATGGAAGAGTTGGATTAGGATTCTAGTTAATTCCTTATCTACTAACTCCTATAAATTGCAGATTGTTCTTATGATATGAAGACGCAAAAAAGCAGAAATTTATCAAGAATTGAGAGGAAAATTCGTGAAGAAATTTTGCAAACAGTTCGAGCCAAATTGGAGAGTGCGAATCTGGAGCTAAATATCAGCTAGAAGAACTAGTTTCATCGTTGATGTATTGAGTCTAGTTGATTGTAGTAGGTGTTTCAATATTGTATCTTATCAGCTTTCTTAGAAGCAAATTGTAATAGGTACACATTGTTCAAGTTAGAGTTAACTTGAAGCTTGTAGAAATTAGCTAGAGGCTAGTTGATACAAAGGGNTTATCAGCTTTCTTAGAAGCAAATTGTAATAGGTACACATTGTTCAAGTTAGAGTTAGCTTGAAATATGTAGAAATTAGCTAGAGGCTAGTTGATACAAAGAGGATTAGAGTTAGTCATAGGATTACAAAAGAGTTTATTTTGTAAGTCCGTTTGGCTCAGAGTTTTAGTGAAGAGTTTGAGAAAATCCTACTGAGGTGTAGGTCGTGGTTTTTTCACCTTTTGAGCCAGGTGTTTTTCACGTAAAAATCTCTGTGTTTTTACTTTACTGCTTTTATTATTCCGCAAACAGCAATAGTTGGAACACCAAGAAGAACCAGGTTCTTCCAGTTAGACAGCACTCGAAAATTGGGTACTTCACAATTAACTTATATAATTGTGTGGTATTGACGTCTAAAACAACACGGTTGTTGTATCTACTACTGCCGCTACATCTCAGGCCGGGGGAGGCACTCAGACTCTAGCTGCCTGGACACCTGAGCAGGTTGTACATGGCCTTCAGACACCGGGGACAGTTCCATCCCAGCCAATTGCTCCATTTCAGGGCTATGTGGTTCCAGTTATGCCAGAGGATGAGCAGCGCAGGCTGGAGAGGTTTAGTAGACTTCGGCCTCCGATATTCAGCGGCGTAGTGGGCGAGGATGCTCAAGGTTTTCTGGATAAGTGTCAGAGGATACGTCGTACTGCTGGGATTCTAGAGACCAGTGGGGTCTCATTTGCTACCTTTCAGTTTTCTGGTGCTGCTTTCACTTGGTGGGAGTCTTTTGAGAGGCGTAGGCCTGTTGGTTCAGCACCCCTTACCCGGCAGCAGTTCTCCACTATCTTTTTGGATAAGTATGTTCCTCAGTCCCAAAGGGAGGAGCAATGCAGGCAGTTTGAGCAACTGCGTTAGGGAGAGCTATCAGTGACACAATATGAGATGCGGTTTTCTGAGTTGGCTTGTCATGCTGCTAAGTTAGTCCCTACTGATAGAGAGAGGATCATGAGGTTCGTGGATGTCCTCACTTACCAGCTCCGTATTTTGATGACTAGGGAGAGATTATCAGGTGCTACCTTCGAGCAAGTTGTTGATATTGCTCGAGATATTGAGTCGGTTCGCCGTCAGGAGCGAGAGGAGAGGGAGGCCAAGAGGCCTCGGGGATCTGGCAGTTTCAGTGGTACTCCTTCCAGAGGACGGTTTCAGTAGAGCAGAGGCCGCCCATATAGGCCTTCACAGCCAGCTCGCCCAGCTTATGGTGGTGCATCCTCGGGGCAGGGTCCCCGCAACTCTCATCTGGGTCGTTCCTAATTTAATGCCCTTCCAGCTCAAAGTTCCTCCAGAGCATCATCATTCCAAGGTTCTTCTATGCATGGTTCATCCAGTAGTTATCATGGTGCCAGGGGTTCCCTTCAGTCCCCATCTCCAGCTCCAGGGAGTTGCTTTGAGTGTGGAGAGTTTGGACATATGTAGAGGCAGTGTCCTCGTCGTCCCAGTAGTTCTTCTTAGCAGAGGGGCCAACCCTCGACTTCAGCTCCAGTCACTTCACCACCCTCCCAGGCAGCTAGGGGCCGCCCTAGAAGAGGAGGTCGAGCAGGTGGAGGTCAGGCCCGTATCTATGCACTTCCATCTAGGCCAGATGTTATGGCCTCCGATGCAGTGATCACAGGTATTATCTCAGTCTGTCACCGAGATGCTTTGGCTTTATTTGACCCCGGTTCCACATATTCATATGTCTCATCTTATTTTGCACATTTCCTGGATATGCCCCGTGAGTCTTTAGTTACGTTTGTTCATGTGTCGACTCCCGTGGGTGATACTATTATTGTAGACCGTGTGTATCGGTCATGTGTGATATCTATTGGGGGTCTGGAGACCCGTGTGGACCTACTGTTACTCAGCATGGTTGAGTTTGATGTGATACTGGGCATGGATTAGCTATCTCCATGTCATGATATTCTTGATTGTCACACAAAGACCATGACCTTGGCTATGCCCGGAGTTTCGAGGGTTGAGTTGAGAGGTTCTACTGAGTATATGACTAGAAAGGTGATTTCTTACCTGAAGGCTCAGCGTATGGTTGAGAAGGGATGTTTATCTTATCTGGCTTTTGTGAGGGATGTTAGCGGTGAGACTCCTGTTGTTGATTCTGTTCCTGTGGTCCGTGAGTTTCCGGACATGTTCCCTGCAGACCTGCCAGGCATGCCATCTGACAGGGATATTGATTTTGGTATTGACCTGGTGCCAGGAACTCAACCTATCTATATTCCTCCATATCCTATGGCACCAGTGTAGTTGAAGGAATTGAAAGAGCAGCTTCAGGAACTCCTAGATAAGGGGTTCGTTCGGCCTAGTGTGTCACCTCGGGGTGCACCGGTGTTGTTAGTAAAGAAGAAGGATGGTTCAATGCGTATGTGTATTGTTTATCGGCAGCTGAACAAGGTTACGGTGAAGAACCAGTATCCTTTGCCTTGTATTGATGATTTATTGACCAGCTTCAGGGAGCCAGAGTATTCTCTAAGATTGACTTGAGATCCGGGTATCATCAGTTGAAGATTCGGGACTCTGACATCCCGAAGACTACTTTCAGGACTAGATATGGTCATTATGAATTTTTTGTTATGTCATTTGGGCTGACCAATGCCCCAGCATCCTTTATGCATTTGATGCACAGTGTGTTCCGGCCTTATCTTGACTCTTTCATCATCGTGTTTATTGACGACATCTTGGTATACTCCCGATCTCGGGAGGATCATGAGCAGCATTTGAGAGTTGTGCTTCAAACTCTGAGGGATAAGATGTTGTTTGCGAAATTTTCTAAGTGTGAATTTTGGCTTGATTCAGTTGCATTTTTGGGCCACGTGGTGTCTTGTGATGGGATCAAGGTAGATCCGAAGAATATAGAGGCGATGCAGAGTTGGCCTAGACCGTCATCAGCTACCGAGATTCGCATTTTCCTTGGGTTGGAAGGTTACTACATTCGTTTTGTAGAGGGATTTTCATCTATTGCAGCGCCTATCACCAGACTGACCCAGAAGGGTGCTCAGTTCAGGTGGACTGAGGAGTGTGAGGAGAGCTTTCAGAATCTCAAGTCAGCTTTGACCACAACTCCGGTGTTGGTTTTGCCTACTGGTTCATGTTCTTATACAGTTTACTGTGATGCTTCTAGAGTTGGTTTGCGGTATTGATGCAGGACAGTAGGGTGATTGCCTACGCGTCTAGACAGTTGAAGGTGCACGAGAAAAATTATCCAGTGCACGATCTTGAGTTAGTTGTCATTGTTCATGCCTTGAAGATTTGGCGCCATTATTTGTATGGAGTGCCTTGTGAGATTTTCACTAATCATCATAGTTTGCAGTATCTGCTTATGCATAAGGACTTGAATTTGCGTCAGAGGAGATGGATGGAGCTTCTCAAGGACTATGAACTTACTATTTTATATCATCCGGGGAAGGCCAATGTAGTGGCGGTGCCCTGAGTCGTAAAGCAAAGAGTTTGGGGAGTCTAGCCTACCTTCCACTAGTAGAGCGACCTTTAGCACTTGATGTTCAGGCTTTAGCAGGTCAATTGGTGAGATTGGATTTTTCAGAGCCTATACGGGTATTGGATTGTGTAGCCTCCAGGTATTCTCTTTATGATCAGATTAGAGCACGCCAGTATGATGACCGACACTTGATAGTTCTTCAGGACAGGGTCCGTCGAGGCGATGTCAGGGATGTGACTATTGGTGATGATTTGGTCATGAGGATGTAGGGACGGATTTGCATGCCCAATGTGCATGGGCTTCGAGAGTTGATATTAGCAGAGGCTCAAAGCTTGCGGTATTCCATCCATCCGAGTGCCGCGAAGATGTACCAGGATCTGAGACAGCATTATTGGTGGAGGCGGATGAAGAAGGATATTGTTGAGTTTGTATCTCGGTGTCTCAACTGCTAGCAGGTCAAGCATGAGCACCAGAGTCCAGTTGGGTTGCTTCAGAGGTTAGATATTCCGGAGTGGAAGTGGGAGCGGATCACCATAGAATTTGTAGTTGGGCTCCCACGGACTTTGAGGAGATTTGATGCTATATGGGTTATTGTGGATTGGCTGACCAAGTCCGCGCACTTCATTCCTGTTGGTACTACTTATTCTTCGAAGCAGTTAGCGGAGATTTATATCAGGGAGATTGTTCGATTGCATGGGGTTCCAGTTTCTATCATTTCTGACAGAGGTACTCAGTTCACATCTCAGTTTTGGAGAGCCGTGCAGAGGGAGTTGGGTACTCAGGTTGAGTTGAGAACAACGTTTCATCCTCGGACCGACGGGAAGTCAGAGCATACTATTCAGATTTTGGAGGATATGTTGCGTGCATGTGTCATTGATTTATGGGGTTCATGGGACCAGTTTCTGCCACTTGCGGAGTTTGCATATAATAATAGTTACCAGTCCAGTATTCAGATGGCTCCGTATGAGGCTCTATATGGTAGGAGGTATAGATCTCCGGTTGGTTGGTTTGAGCCTGGTGAGGCCAGGCTATTGGGCACAGACTTGGTTCAGGATGCGTTGGATAAGGTGAAGTTGATTCAGGAACGACTTCGCACGGCGCAGTCTGGGCAGAAGGGTTATGCGGACCGGAAGGTTCGGGATGTGTCTTTCATGGAGAGAGAGAAGGTACTGATGAAGGTGTCACCCATGAAGGGTGTTATGAGGTTCAGAAAGAGGGGAAAGTTGAGTCCCCGGTTCATTGGGCCTTTTGAGGTGCTTCAGAAGATTGGAGAAGTGGCTTATAGACTTGCTTTGCCACCCAGCTTATCGGGTGTTCATCCGGTGTTTCATGTTTTGATGCTCCGAAAGTATATTGGTGACCCATCTCATGTTTTAGACTTCAGCACAGTGCAGCTTGAGGGTGATATGTCATATGAGGTAGAGCCAGTATCTATTTTGGGTCGTCAGGTCAGAAAGTTGAGGTCTAAGGATATAGCTTCGATGAAGATGCAGTGGAGAGGGCATCCAGTATAGGAGGTCACTTGGGAGACCGAGCGGGAGATGCGGAGCAGATATCCTCACTTGTATACTCCAAGTATGTTTCTAGACCCGTTCGAGGACGAACGTTTGTTTAAGAGGGGAAGAATGAAACAACGACCGGTCGTTCCGTAGAATTTACACAGTTACTTCTATTTCTACCTTGTAATGCATTGTTTTGTTGTTTATGATGTGTTAGATTCGGGTGGTTCGGGTTCAGAGTGGTTGTAGTGAGGATTGAGACACTTAGTCTCTTAAAGTAGCTTTATAGTTGGAAAAGTCAACTAGGAGTTGACTTCTTGGTAAACGACCTCGGATTGTTGATTTTATGGCTCGGATAGCTTCGCTAGGTGATTTGGGACTTAGGAGTGTGTTAAGAATGTAATTTGGAGGTCCGGTGTAGAATTAGGCTTCAATTGGCGAAAGTCGATTTTTGGCGATTTCCAGTAGACACTGAAAAATAGGCTATATGGGTCGGAATGGAATTTCGGAAGTTGGAACAGGTTCGTAATGTCTTTTTGGATATGTGTGAAAAATTTCAGATCAATCGAAGGTGTTTTGGATAATTTCGGCATCTTTGGTGAAATTTAGAAATTTCAAAGTTCATAGGCTTGAATTTGATGTGATTTTGGTGTTTTGCGTTGTTTTTGGTGTTTCGAGGGCTCGACTAAGCTTGAATGAGGTTATGGGACGTATTGGCATATTTGTTTGGGGCCCCGAGGGGCTCGGGATTGATTTCGGATGGTTAACGGAGGTTGGAACTTGGGAATTTGCAGCAAAGTTGTTGCTCGTGCCATTTTAATGGTGTGGGCGCACCTGCGGATGTGGAGCTGCAAGTGCGATGGTCAATGCGCAGGTGCGGAATAAGGGGACCTGGCCAAGGAGCGCAGGTGCGGACGTCTGGTCGCACCTGCGAGCCCGCAGGTGCGAGATTAGGGCCGCAGGTGCGGAAGTCGTTGGGCAGAAAGTATAAAAGGGTGCCTTCTCCCATTTATGTACGGGTTTGGAGCTTTGAGCAGTGTTTTTCAGAGGGAATTGAAGGTTATCGATTGGGTAAGTTACTTGGACTTCATCTCTTGTGTTTGTGATTATTTTTCTACTGTTAAGCATGAAATTGGTAGAAATTAAGGAAGGAAATTGGGTAATTAGGGCTTGTGATTAAGGGACCTTCAAAGGGGAATTTGAACGGTCATTTGGACTCCGATTTTAGTGTTCTTGGTATGTATAGACTCGTGAGAGGATGAGGATTCTTGTGGTATAAGTTTTATCGAATTCCGAGATGTGAGACTGACGGCCGGGTTTGGCCAATTTCGGAATTTGTGCCTAATTTTGATAGTGTTCGATTGGGTTTCATTTCCCTAGCATATTTTGATGTTATAAATCTGATTTTTGATAGACTCGAAGCTTTTGGGAGCCGATTCGGGGGCAAGAGTATTGCAGAGTAGCTTTTCGGGCTGGTTTGAGGTAAGTAATGACTATAAATCTTGTCCTGAGGGTATGAAACCCCGGACTTAGCATCTTTTCATTGTTTTGAAATTACGCACACACTAGATGACGAGTGTGTGGCGTGTACTAATTGGAGAATTTGAAATTGGTTCTTCCCGAGGCAACTATTGAGTTGTGTAGCTGCTTTTAAATCACATGATAAATTGTAATTTTATGCTTTTGATATGTTTGGGATGTAAGCCATGTTTGAGGCCTCGTGCCGACATGTTTAGACCCCTTGGGGGCTGTTTTCTGATATTCCTCACCGTAGTGATTATGATTTACACTCAGTCATTCATATTAAACTGTTTTTGATACTCAGACTTGTTGATATTATTTCATGATATAAAATATTGTTTTGGGTCGAGAACCCCGTTTATTTATGGCCCGAGTGGAATTTTGAGAGTTTCTGACTGAGTGAGCCGAGAGCCAATATCGTGAGGATATTTTTTGATCAGGATGCATGTCGCAGCATGTTGCACTGTTATGATATGGGAGAGGACGAGTGCCAGAGTGATTATTTCCATGATTTGGCTGTTTATAGACCTTGGGCTGTAGGAGCCCCTCCGGAGTCTGTACACCCCCAGTGAGCGCATGTACCTACTGAGTGCGAGTGCCGAGTGACGAGTGATTGGGAGGCATGAGTGACTGTGAGGTTGTCCGAGGGGCTGATGCTGAGTGATCGTGAGCTATGCTGAGTGAATGAATCTGAGTGATGATTTGCCCGAGGGGCGGTTGTGATGCTTGTTTGTCTGAGCACTATTTATGATTCACTTCATCTTTAAACCAATACTTCTCGAGTATTTTACTAAAATCACTAGAAATCATACATGTTCAAAGGATTTTTCTGAAACTGGCTTTTAAGCATATTTGACTAAATGTTTACACTGTCTAAAATCAATGTTTTATCCATTGTGATTGGTGATTTCCTCTTGTGTGTTCTCTTACTGTTCAAACTTGATTTATTTTCATAACTACTGAGTTGGCGTACTCATCATTACTCCCTGCACCTCTGTGTGCAGATTCAGATACTGGTACCGAGCGTTAGCCATCTTATTTCCGTGCAAAGCCAGAGTTGGGATATTGAGGTAGTTGTCCAGCGTCCACAAAATCTCCATTTACCTTTCTTATTTTGTACTTAGTTCTTCGTTCCAAGACTTGTATTATTATAGTAGTATTCGTGATATCATTCTTAGATGCTTATGACATGTTGGCTCCAGATCTTGGGAATGGTTGTAGACTGTTTAACTTGTTTTGTTTTGCGTAAATTCATAAATTTATATACTTTTATGAAATGTTGAAAATGAATTGAGAAATTTGAAAAGAAAATGTATATATGTGATTGTTGGCTAGCCTAGTTCCACGATAGGCTCCATCACAGCCGGTTAGGATTTGGGGTCGTGACACCCGAGGGCTCGAGTGAGTTTCGAATAGGCCACGGGATATATTCACACTTGAAGAGTTGCTGGTTTTTCTAATGTTAGTTCACATCACATTTGTACATTGCGTTCGCACCACTTCAAACGCGAACGCACAGTGTAAATTGCTGGGGGTCATTTTTGTTCTATGTGAACGCACCCCCCCCCCCATATGCGAACGCGATGCCTACTGGGCCTGGGAGAGGGGACCTGGCTTCCCTCTATGCGAATGCGGCTTATTGCACGCGAATGCGAAGAGCCTGGGAGCTAAAGCTCCGCGAATGTGGACCAGTTAGTGTGAACGCATAGGCCATCAGGCCTGGGACCTACGCGAACGCGGCCAAGGTGATGCGAACGCGAAGGAAAACTGCCCAGCTATATAAATACATTTTTAAAAACGGGCAGAACCCTTCTACTTCATATTTTCGAACCCCACAGCCCTAGGAACGAATTTCTTCACAAAATATCATCCCCAAGTCATTGGTAATCAATTCTAAACCTTACTCTTTCAATTACTCATTGTTTTTCATCACTTTTAAATCAAAAACTAGGAATTTTCATGGTAAAAATTGAGGGTTTGGATAGAATTAGGGAGTTTTGTAAAAATCAAATTTTTACCTCGAATTGAGGTCGAATTTTAAAACTTATTGTATATTCGGGTTCGTGAGTGAATGGGTAAATGTAATTTGGTCTGAACTCCGAGTTTGGACCAAGCATGTCGGGGTCGAGTTTTTACTTTTTTTGAGAAAACTTAAGAAAAATTATTTTCAATAAAGTTAGTTCCTTTAGCCTTAATTAATGATATTAAGTTAATTATGATTAGGTTTGAGTGTATCAAAGGTGAATTCAAAAGGAAAAGCTATAATTGAACAGTGAGTGGCCTGCGAAATTGAGGTAAGTGTTTGGTTTAACCTTGACTTGAGGGAATAGGAACCCCCAACTTATTTTCTATTTGAATTTGCATGTGTGTGGTGTATAGGTGAGGTGATGAGTACCTATGCACCACCAAATTTTCTGTTAAATATGATCCCTCCCCCGTTTCCAATTTAATTGATTCATGTCTTAATTGTTCTATGTTCATTATTATTTCTATGACTATTTGTCTTTGTTACCTTGTTGTTAAGTCTTGTTGTAGTTATTTTGGAAGAGTATTGGTTGTTTATTTGTTTCCCTTGTGATACATAAAGGTTGAGCAGTTTGGCGTTGTTTCAAGAAATACATATCTATGTTCCTGTTGGTATCACGGTTGAGAGGATATTGATGAAGTTTATGAAAAAATACAATTTCTTATTTAAAATGGTTGAGACAAAAACATTGTGAAAGACTTGGCCTGAATTGTGAAATTTATAAATAAATTGATATGATATGTCTGGTGGGAGCGGGTTGCACGCCGTAACAAGGAGTGATAAGGGTGGACAGGTGGGATCGGGTTGCACGCCGCAACATGATCAATAAGGGTGATATATTTAGGGAGGAGTAATAAGGGTGGACAGGTGAGAGCGGGTTGCACGCCGCAACAAGGAGCAATAAGGGAGGACACTTATATTTTTACTGATTTTCAAAGAAAACAAATATTTGAAAAACTTAATGTTTTATTTTACTATTTTTTTTTCCATATTTTTGCACTACTTTTATTTAAAGTTAAAGTTTGGAAATTTAGAAATTCCGTGAGAATTGGTTATAGCTGAGACCTGGAAAAGGCGACTGAGTTATTTTAATTGTTGTTGTAGTTATCATTTATTTGTTTAGATTTCCTTCTTGCTACCTCTATTATTGTCATGGGTTATATTGTTAATGCCCCACCGTAGCCTCGTCACTACTTCGTCGAGGTTAGGCTCGGCACTTACTCAGTACATGGGGTGGGTTGTACTGATACTACACTCTGCACTCTTTTGTGCAGATCCAGGTACCGGCCAGCAGTAGAGATTCTTAGAGCAACCATCCATTTATTCGGAGATACGAGGTGTATATGCCGGCGTTCGCAGATCCCGAGAGTCTTGTCTTAGTTAATTAGATACTGTTTTTATTATATTCGAAACAATTACATTATTTCTTTCAGCCTATTATTTGTAGTATTCTTAGAAGTTTGTGAATTGTGACACCAGACCCTGGGGTAGTTTTAGAGTTATTTATATAATTAGTTTGTGGCTCGGGTTATTTAATTGTTGATTATTTTATATTTGGAATTATTCATTGAAAGCCTTAAGATTAAGTTTATTTTAAAATTGTTTTATCATGTTTAAATGGATAATCAAAGGAAGTAGTTAATCGAACTCTAACATTGGCTTGCCTAGCAAGTGTGGTGTTGGGCGCCATCACGATCCCTAAGGCTGGGAATTTGGGTCGTGACATGATGGAATCGGAGTTTTTAGATTTGAGAAAGTGTTTTCTCCTGGTATTGCATATGAGTTAATATCCATTGCTCTCCGATAAGTGTTTTGAGAAGGTGGGCCTTTCTTTTTTGGGCCTTTGGAGTAGTATTGCTGGTTCAGACTGAGGCCCAAAGATACTAGCTTCTTAATTCCTGATCCACTCGCTCTTTTATTGGAAATAAAAAGGTTTTGCTTTTAACAAACAAAACAAACCCCGCATCAAATTTGGGTGTACTCAAAACTTCAACTTTACTAGAAAATATTGAAAAAATTAGGGTTTCATCCATAAATTCGTCTCGCCGGATTCACAAGAGGAATAATTAAAAGGAGAAGAAAGAAGAAAAGAAAAATTTAGGATTAATTCTAACCTCGATGAGTGTTACAAATATGGAATTTCGGAGGAAGAAGAGTCTAACTATGGCTAAGCTAAAGCTAAGAAGAGGGGGGAAAAATGCAAATAATATAAGGTTTTTCATTCATATCCTCAAAATGAGCAGCTATGTCAATACATATACCCTCCAATCTTCAGAAAATGAGGAGGCAAAAATAGAAACTTCAACATATTAAATCTGTAATTAACTAACTCTTATTTAAAGAACTCTTGGGGTCTGTATGTGAATTTCCAAATCTGCAACCACTTAGCAGCCCATTCTAATTAACGTATGAGTACCACTCTTCAAGCCTTCTGTACAAGTCTCGACAACTACTCTATTTCTGAAACGTAACAGTACTCCCCCCTGAAAATATTCCTTATCCTCAAGGAAGGAAGACTGGAAATCGACCCTTAAAGAATTTAACATTGTCCATGTATAGAGGCAATATGGGAGTACTAGAATAGAACTATCAACAGTAGTGTTATTAGGAAGTTGTTTATGTGGAAACGTCAAAGATGGCTGTCAATCTTCAGATGTTTCCCACCATCCTGCTGCTAGAAGGGAAACACATGGTACCAGATTGGGAACCCATTGTGTCGACTCTGTCTAGAGCCACCCTAGCGGTCCAACTATGAGAGAACTCTGGTGGGTGATACAAATAATAAGAGTGACAATTAGCGGCTTATGAAGAATGATGCAGACTTCAATTAGAGGTGTATAGAGGGTTTGGATTAAATTGTGGTTGGTACCCAATATTATAATTTTCATAGCCCATATAACTATAACCATAAGGGTTATTATAAACATAAGGATTATGACCTTGATACGCTGCATTGCTGAAATCTTGCGAAAGAATTGCCGGTAGAACAACTTGTAAAAAGTGATTGAGAGTGGGTTTTGGAATGTCAATGGTGACTACCCACTGAGTGAGGATGATTGCTATGATACCACTATTACGAATATGGAATTTCAGAGGAAGAAAAATCTAACTATGGCTAAGCTAAAGCTAAGAAGAGAAGAAAACAATGTAAATAAGATAAAGGTTTTTCATTCATATGCTTAAAATGAGCAGCTAGGTCAATACATATACCCTCTCATCTATCGCGCCCCTTTTTAACTTCTCCTTTCGGGTTAGTCAGGGTCTTGACATTATTGGGACAACTCGTTTTCTTTTGGGAAAGGGGTATACAAGGAATCAGAGAGTCGCCACCAAACGAATTAAGGTGCGTTAGGGCACCTACTAAGGGTCATTTACAAACATAGATTTGGATAACCAGATATAGGGTCAGGGCTTGAAATTACTCCAAGGGGAAGGTGTTAGGCACCCCTCAGAGTCCACAAATGTGGTTCCCGGCCAAACAACTTTGTAAATGTAAGCAAGTAGTATATAGGTAATTAAAGTTTAAACAAGTAGGGGTTTTGGAAAAAGTTCGCAGTCTAAGCACACATGTGAAAATACATTTGAAAATATTAAAGCCTAAGTATGCATATAAAGTTTTTTAAAGATTTATAGTCTAAACACATGTGTAAAGGATAGGGGGGAGTCCTAGGTTATTTATCCTATAGGATCACATCAGTACAATGCTCGGTAATCACTCCTCAAAGAGGGGCTACACGTGGCATTAGCGCACTGGTCATCATATCCATATCTACCCTTCCCACCCCTTTAGCGGTTATTAAGCGAGTGTTATTTAGCGACCTCTATGCGTGTTGTTACCCGTCCCTTCTTAATGGCCCTGGAGGAATTTAGGACCTCTACCTATGGGCAGTTCTAGACAGACCCCTTAAGGTTTAGAGAGAATATACTAAGGCGACAAGCAATAGCACATAAGACTTCAGCAAATAAAACAGGAAGGAGCAGGTAAAAAGGCTCAGGTTCACTTCCTCATATAATGCATATAAGCAGCATGACTCAACCACAAATAAGGGCAGTGTTATTGATCAGGATCCTAGGACATGATGTCTAAGTGAGTATCAGAACACGAGAGGTATGCAGACTTTGTTTTATGAATTCAGAAGCGGAGCCCTAATCAGTTTGCCTACTGATTTTAAGCCTGTTAGGCACTGAGCAGCAAACACAAAGAGGCAGTTTACAGTTTTAGCAGTTTTAATCACCTAAGGCTTGCCTAGGCATGGGACAGTGTACAGTAGTTACCAGAATTATTAAGGAAAAATGTTATAAATTATTTTACCTAAACATGTTGTTCTAGGTGCTGCAAAGTACAGGATTATTGCCAGTTGTTTAGAAAACGGAATGAAATTGTTTTTATATCATTCCTCATGCAATCAGTAGTTCACTAGGTGTAGTTGAATGAGTAAGACCCTAAAACATGATATCTAATATGCACATATAGGGTAGAGTGATTTATATGCATAATTCTTAAAAACGGGATTTCTAAATGCACAGCATGATTGCAGAGTTTCCTAGAGCAGGATTTCTAGATGCATAGCAGGTTACAACATTAGACATGGTCTCAAAATATGCATAAGTAACAGTTTGCATCAATGTTGTCATTTATCCTAGAGATAGGATTTATAAATGATATAACAGTAGTGCTAAAATGAAATGCTGAAAACAATATACATAGAACCTAGGGGCATGGTATCTAATGCATGATATGCTTTGCACATATGAGTCTTAAACATGAATTATATTGCGCATATAAGAAATGTAATCCTAAAGCATGGTTTCTACCCTTTGATATCTATAACATGCATATCTACCCTTCCCCTTTTCACTATTCATCCCCAATATTTGTTTACAATAAATTATTACAAACTAGTCTTGAATGAATTACATAAGTGAATAAGAAATAAGAAGTTACACTATAGGGATCCTACCAATAGGCCCTGATTTCCAGAATTCCCAATGCCAAATGGTGTTTCACAGCCTTTCACATAATCCGGGTGTGTCAGAGTTCCCTAAGAACCTCAAGGGATCTCGGACAGTGCTCACACCCAAATTCCATAACCATAGTTGAGTAAGTGCATTGTGGAAGGGCCAACTCTAATGCATCAGAGTTCAGAGGGATCTCATAGGGATCCCAAAGAAGTCACACATTAGAGGGGCAGAATTTAGATGTCTAAGAGTAGAGTGAGAGTGCTTGACATAGTTTTGAAAAGATTTGAGTAGGAAAACAGTTTAAACAAGAAAGACTGGTTTGAAATGAGTTTTTGCAAAAAACAATAGAGGAATTTATTCAATGAAACGGTTTGAAAAGAGTAAGGCAATCAGAACAAACAGCATACCAATCTCAGGATCAGAACAGGCTCAACAACACACATAGTATAAAGAACTAAGACAAGTTCAACCACAAACAGGGTAATGAGGAGTTGGGGACAAATATAGAGCATATAGGGGTAAGCACATAGTAGGCAGAGTCACACAAAGGTTCAGAATCAAGAAATACCAAGGGGATTCAAGGGATTAAGGTAGCATGTATTTTAGACTTACACAAAACCAAGTAATCATGAGGTACATATTGTTTTGCCACAGAAAAGCTTAGGCTAGTAATCAGAGAAACATAATTGAAGTAGAATCTAAAAGGGGATACAAACATGCTAAGTCTAAGGTAGGGGATACATAACATGCAAAGGGAATAACAATGCAACCGGGTTAAGTACAAACTTCACGGCAAAACCATAAGTAAAAACATACTAGAAACAGGATGAATTGAAGTAGTAAAAGAAACATACTATTTTTGAGACTTAAACTGAAACTAGGACATACCAGTATAGAAGAGAGAAAACACAGAATGAAGAACCAAAGAGTATAATAGTCAGCCTTGACTTACAGTCGGCTGACTTGGAATAGTAGCAAGTAACCAGAGAAAAGAGAGCAGAAGAGAGTTTTTGCATAAGCAGGAGTTTTTGAACAAATGTGTTCGTCTTTTTGTGATAATGAAAGAGCAAGGTACTTATAGTTCGAAAATAGGTAGCAAAATAAGGTAAAAATAATAGTTCAGCAGTAATTATGGATATATGCCAATTAGAACCAAATTAGTATAAGGACTTCCTTTAATTAAGGAGTCATACTCAAACGGTAATAAGCAGGTGATAAAATAAGGAAAGGAAATCGTACAAAGCTGATTATAACACATAAGGAAGTAGCATAAGTATAGTATAGGTATAGAGCATGTAAGTAAGGCCAAGTTAAGAATTCTATTTAAGGAAAATATATATATGAATTAGTTTGACAGCAGAATCAACCATAGAAATAAAGCAAGAAATAATTAAATGTTGTAAATCGGTAAGGAAATCATCAAAAGAGATGAGTGAGGTACCAATTACAGGAAGTCAATATCAATCAAAGGAAAATATCACACATGAGCGGGATAAACATGATACAATCAAGGATAAACAGGAAATCAGCCTATCTTAATTAAGAAAATGCTCAAGAATCAGTAGAGAGTATTATGCGAAATCAGTGAAGGATCAATCACAAAGATTCGAAGATTCAAAAGTAGGAAATAGTACTGACTTAGCACAAATTTATGAGAATAAGCGTAATCAACATACAACAGGCAAAATCAAAACCCTAAGAAGCCGAGTAGGGTAAAATCATATAAAAATTAGGGATTCATATAGAGCATAGTCTGAACCAACAGCATAGACATGATATAGGCATAAGAAGTGAAGAATAAGAAACCCTAATAAGCAAAAATAGGGTAAAATCACAAGAAACTCAGGATACTCATGAAAACCAGGCACGTATTGAACAAACATAATATCAAAGGCACACTTAGAATCTAGGATTAAAATCAAGAATTTAGGGCTTTAACAAAATAAATCAAACAAAAACGGTAAAAGATCAAATAAACGCTTAAAATAGTAAAATCATAGAATTATACTAGAAATAAGAGGGAAAACCATTTTTGAAAAGGGGTTTAAAACCCTAGTTTTGAAGATGAAGAATCGTTTTAGGAAAATCGGAAAACCTTTAAGGAAAACAACAGAATAACTCATAATACGCCCAGATCTATTACAGATCTAAGAAAATCAAGGGCTAGTAGTTAGGGTTTCATAGAGATAACCCAAAGAGAAGGAGAAACGGCTTAGAAACCACTGGTTCTAGCCAAAAATGGTAGAATCTTACTCGGACAGCCATGGATGGCCGGAGAATGACATGAGAACCATGGGAGGTGAGTGAACCGCCTTCTAGTTCCTTTGAGGACCTCAAGGCAGCAATACCCGGCGTAGGAAGGCAAGCCATGGGGCTAGGAGGGTGGTGAGACCACCATAATGACCGGCAAGTCGACGAACGATGAGAACCAGGTAGGTTTTAGCAGAGGGAGTTTTGAGAGAGATGAGAGAGTGAATGGTGGAGGGAAATGAGAGGGGAAGGGGGAGATCATTAGGGTTAAATTAGGAAAGGGTGAATTTGGGCCGTTGATAAAAACTGATCAACGGTCCAGATTAAACGCGGATTGGGTTGGGTAGGACTTAGTGTTGGGTTTGGGGTCTTTGGACCATTTTTAATTGGGTTGGGATCAGATTAATTTAGGTTACAAGTGGCTAGTCGTGAAATACCCGATTAAAACAATTTAAAAAATAGCTAATAATTGTAAAAAATGAACTTCATGAATAGAAATAGTTTTAAAATGATCACTTAGTATTTAAAAATACAAAATGATTAATTTCTGTATAAAAATAGTATAAAGTCATATGATTGGGCTATAATTGCAAAGTTATTGCAATTATAGCCAAAAGGTGTCAGTTTGGCTAATTATGAAATAATTTGGCGTTAATAGGACCCTAAATAATTAATGAAACCAAGAAATGCTTTTGAAATCATTTTTAGTGCAATTTTATAATTATTTATTGGAATAAAATGTTGAATAAATTAATAAAAATATAAGAAAATTGTGAAAAAATATCAATTGCTATTGATACATGATTTTGAAGCTATATATGCAATTTTAAAATATTTTGAGAAAAAATTTGGTATCAACACCATCTTCAAAACACTTAAATGAGGAGGAGGACTGAAAATACAAAAATAAAAACTTCAACATATTAAATATGTAATTAACTAAACTCTTATTTAAAGAACTCTTGGGGTCTATATGTCAATTCCCAAAATCTGCAACCACTTATCAACCCATTCTAATTAACGTATGAGCACCACTCTTCAATCCTTCTATGCAAGTCTCGACAGCTACTCTATTTCTGAATCGTATCAATGAGAAAACAACTTGTAGGCGCTAGATCAAGATAGATAACAATTTACTGATTTTGTCTCTAATATATTGAAAAGGCGAAGATCCTAGCAGTGAGGCATCAACATCTCCATTCTTCTGGTCCAAAGGGTTTGATAATTAATACATATTAATCTATCGAAGAAAGCCTTTATGTGTACAGTGATAGGGATAAATTTGTCATTTCAGTATTTTATTCATGTATTAGTTATTCCATCTTCGATCCCGCATAAAATAATACACAGATTGACTCATAATTTAAACATGTATTATTTATGTAGAATTGTAAAAATCCAACCAAACATGGCATCAACTCATAATTTTGTATAAAACAACTAATGGCTAGATCGAGATAGATATATTTCAATTACTGATTTTGTCTCTAATAGATTAAGAAGAAGAAGAGCCTAGCAGTGAGGCATCAATATCTCCATTCTTTTGTCCAAAGGGTTTGATAATTAATATATATCAATCTATTGAAGGAAGCCTTTACGTGTAAAGTGATAGGGGTAAATTTGTCATTTTAGTATTTTATTCATGTATTACTGATACATGTATTAGTTATTCCATCTTCTATCCCGCATAAAATATTACACATATTGACTCATAATGTAACGACCCGGTCGGTCGTTCTGAGAGTTTAGCCCTGTTTTCCCCCATTTCTACTTTGTTTTGTGCTTTTTAGCTCAATTATGTTGTGTTGGGTCGGTTGGTTCGGGTTCGAAGTGATCGTGGTGAGAAATGAGACACTTAGTCTCTTAAGTTGGCTTAATAGCTGAAAAAGAAAAATCAACTGGAAGTTGACTTATAGGTAAATGATCTCGGAAGGTGGGTTTTATGGCTCGGATAGCTATGTTAGGTGATTTGGGACTTAGGAGCGTGTTCGAAATGTTGTTTGGAGGTCCGGAGTAGAATTAGGCTTGAGTTGGTGAAATTGGATTTTGGCGATTTTTGGTCGGCAGTGGAAAATTAGCTATCGGGATCGGGATGGAATTTCAAAAGTTGGAACAAGTTTGTAGTGTCATTTTGGAGGTATGTACAAATTTTCAGATCATTCGGGCGTGGTTTGGTTGGTTTCGACATCGTTGGCGAATTTCGGAAGTTTAGAAAATCCTTAGGCTTGAATCATGGATGAATTTGGTGTTTTGATGTTATTTTTAGTGTTCCAAGAGTTCGACTAAATTCAGGTGATGTTATATGAGATGTTAGTATTTTTGGTTTGGGCCCCGAGGGGCTCGGGGCAATTTCGGATGGTCATCTGGAGGTTTAAACTTGGAAAAATGCAGCAAAGTTGCTGCTGGTGCTAAGCTTTTGGTGTGGCCGCAGGTGCGATTGGCCTTGCACAGGTTCGGAATTTGGCAACCTGTCCTGGAAGAGCACGTGCGGAGGTTGGCTCGCATCTGCGAGTCCGCAGATGTGTAAAGAGGGCCGCAGATGCAAAAATTGGCCGGTTAAGTGGGAATCGCAGGTGCGCACCTGGGACCGTAGGTGCGGGTCCGCATGTGCGAGGAAAAGTCCGCAGATGCGACAATCGCTGGGCAGAACATATAAATAGATGCCTTCGCGAATTATTGGCTTATTTCATCAATTTTTCATACGGGTTTGAGCTTGTGGGTGCAATTTGAAGAAGGACTTCAAGGGGATTTCGTAGAGGTAAGATTCTTGGACCTAAAACTCATTTCTATGGTGATATTTGACTGATTAGGCATGAAATCTATGGAAATTAAGGGTTAAAATTTGGGGATTAGGGCTTGAAATTGGAGATTTCGATAGAGGATTTGAGGGTATGTTTGTTGTCGGATTTTGATGTATTCGGTATGTATGGACTCGTGAGAGTGTAAGGATTCTAATTTTGTATTTTTTATCGGAATTCGAGACGTGATCCCAGGGGTCAGGTTTGGCCAATTTCGGGATGTTAGATATAATTTGACTTTTTTCGAGTGGACTTTAATCCTTTAGCGTATTTTGATGATATGAATCTGTTTTTGAATAGATTCGGGGCATGTTGAGGCCGAGTCGAGGGGCAAGAGCATCGCGGAGTAGTTTTTCTTCCGGTTTGAGGTAAGTAATGACCGTAAATCATGTCCCGAGGGTATGAAACCCCGGACTTTGCATTGTATCACTATTTTTGGAGTGGCGCACATGCTAGATGACGAGTGTGTAGCGTGCACTGTTGGGGGATTGTGACTTGGTATGTTCCGTAGCAACTATTAAGTTGCGTATTTGATTCTAAATCATATGATATTTCATGTTTTAAAGATTATTACCATGTTTTGGGCGGAATGTCGTATTTGGGCCTCGTGCCAAGTGTTTAGACCCCTTGGGGACTTTTTTTACTGCTATTCTTTACTGTGTTGACTTATGATTTACACTCAGTCATACTGTGTTTAACTGGTTTCGAAACTCAGTCTTATTTACACTATTTTGAGGTATAAAATGATATTTTGGTTCGAGTACCCTGTCTTACCGATATCCCGAGTGGCTTTTTGAGAGGTTTCTGACTGAGTGAGGTTGAGGGTCAATGTGAGGATATTATGGGATCGGGCTGTGCGCCGCAGCATGTTACACTGTTTATGATATGGGAGAGGCCGAGAGCCTGAGTCATTATGCCACGAGATGGCCTGTTATAGCACTTGGGCTGTAGGAGCCCCTCTGTAGTCTGTACACCCCTAGTGAGCGCAGGTACCTACTGAGTGCGAGTGCCGAGTGAAGAGTGACTGGGAGGCATGAGTGACTGTGAGGTTGCCCGAGGGGCTAATACCGAGTAATTATGAGGCATGTTGAGTGACTGATTCTGAGTTATTTTATGCTCGAGGGGTTGCATGCAGATTCAGGTGCCAGAGGGGAGTGAGTTTCTTGCCCGTCCAGGGATTTCCGGAGATTTTTGCAAGGTAGTTGCACGCGTCCGCAGCCCTGCTTTTCTCCTTCTTATTTCTGTAGTAGTTGCACTCCCTAGACCTATTTTTGTATTAGAGATATTGTGTCAGCTTTATGTATTTTTTTTCTTTAGATGCTTGTGACCCACTGACTCCAGAATTTTGGGCAGTGTTTAAACATTTGGCTTAATATCTTTTGATTTAAAAAATACTTAATTGAAACTGTTATGAACTATCGGTTTGGAAGTGATGTAAAACAAGAGTTCTTTATGTTTGAAAATTTAATTGGTTGGCCTAGTATCTCGATAGGCGCCATCACTGTCAGGGATAGTTTTGGGGTCGTGACAAGTTGGTATCAGATCCTAGGTTACATAGGACTCATCGGTCATGAGCAGGTTTAGTAAAGTCTTGTGAATCGGTACAGAGACGTTTGTACTTATCTTTGAGAGGCTGCAGAACCCTTAGGAAAAATCTCACATCCTTGAATTCTTGTCGTGTGAATCCATCTATTCAGCAAAAAGCGTAACTCTTTGAATTCTTTTCATGTAGTCGAACGTGCACGCGAGCGCTCAGTATCATATGTATATCCACGACTTGCGATTTCCATTGGTGAGGTGCGAGATATGATTTTAACATGTTGATAATGGGCCTGCTTGGAGGACTTGAGGTCGGGTTCTGTCTGTGGCGTGAGTGCTGATATTTTGATTGTGTGAGCACATGCATTTGGGACTTATATGCCCATTTGTGTTCTTATTGGTGGGATTTTGTGGCTGGATGACTACGTGGTGAGTGTGATTCGATGATGAGATGTGTTCATATTGTTTGACAGTGACATAAAGGATTGGCTGGATATGTAACAAGAACTATTGAGTGTTTGACTTCTGTCTTGAGTTGGCATATGGCCTTGAGTTGTGAGTGTATTGAAGGACCTCTCATGTAGTATAGTTGCGGAGGGAAGTGGATCTTCCTATTGTGATACGAGTTTCTGGTGATTTCTTCTGGGCTGACCCATGCCCCAGCAGTGTTCCTGCATTTGATGAATAGCGTATCTCAGTCGTATTTGGATTTCCTTTGTTATGTGTTCATTGATGGAATCCTAGTGTACTCTCGTAGCCATGAGGAGTATGCTCAGCATTTGAGAGTTGTGTTGCAGAGATTGAGGGAGGAGAAGCTTGATGCAAAGTCCTCCAAGTGTGAATTTTGGCTCACTTCAGTAGCATTCTTGGGGAACGTGGGGTCCAATGAAGGTATCTAGGTGGTCAGACGAGTGTGGATAGAGCTTCCAGAAGCTCAAGATTTCTTTGACCACAGCTCCAGTGTCAGTTCTGCCATCAACTTCAGGTTCTTATACAACGTATTGTGATGCCTCGAGGGTAGGCGTTGGTTGTGTTTAGATGCAGAAGGATAAAGTGATTGCGTAATAGCTATGATTTTTGGAAGGGTATAGAGAGAGATCAGTTTGAGGCTAATCAAGCGGGGCTATTTCCCGCGTTGTGTCCTGAGGTTGTGTGATCCTTAGGTGGTTTTGTAGCAAGTCCTCCTTTATAAGTAATTGATATATGTTTCAATTTGAGTTTAGACCGCTTGTGGAAGTTGGCATGACTACTACAATGGTGAATGTGAGGTTTGCAGATGATTTGGGACATTAGATAGTTGGTGTTATTTGAGCTTATGAAGGATTTAGTTGAATCTCACTGCGGTATTGTGGCGGTGATAGCGTATGTGCATTGTGAGTTATTGGTTGCCTTCATCTATAGCTTTGGGCCAGGTGGGGAAGCCCACTATTGAAAAGTTGATTGCGCGGCTAAGTGTCGTATCAGTTTTAGTTTGGGGCGAATCAGTTGTGGCTTACAGGGGTTGAGATCGGGGATGACTCGAGTAATGGAAATTTTGGATGTAGGTTGTAATGTACTCTATGGGTAAATGGATTTTATTGAATGGTTGAGTTGTAATTGTAAAAGGTGTAGTGTGTGCAGTGTAGGAATTTTCTTGTTGCTTCGAGTGTGTGGACTACTTCCTAGGATGTTGGTGTGCAAATGGGGCCAGGTCGTTCGGTCTGTTTGATCATTGTAGTTGAGATTTGCGTAGAGTGGATGACTCTCGAGAATGGTTCTGATGGATTCAAGGTTATATGTAACAATTGAGGATCTTCAAGGTGGGTATTGGTCTAGAACTGAGATTGACGATGGAGGGTGTCAAGACTTGTGACATTTCTACGTTATCATGGATTCTACATATGAAGGTAAAGGCTTTATATTCGCAGGAAGTCCCTTTAGGGTAAGTATTTTGAATGTGGTACTTTTGGGGATATTTGAGAAAGTATTCAACAGCTTACGAGCCTTACAGTATGGTGTTATGCTTGGGTCTCGTGTTGTGAGTTTGGGTGGAGAATTGCGGTATTATGGCAAGGAGAGGTATCAATTCGAAGGGAATTCATAAGGAACTTGGATTAATAGGATAGCTTGGTAGTAGGTCGGATCGGAATGGTAAGGGGTATGATTAGTCGTTTGGGTGTTTATGAGGTAATGAGTTTCTACAGGTGTTTCTTGGCAATGCTCTCGGGTTTTGGTGACATGAGTAGCTTGGTTGAGTTGGAAGGATTCAGTCATGTCGGTTTGGTGTCGTACAAATGGGATTCAGAGAGTTCATGATGGTTTCTACTACGGTTAGAGATGTGTATTTTCTACTGGCATGAGGAGCATGTGATGTATAATGATTTTGCTTCTAGATGAGATCAAATGTAAATTTCTTGGCTAGTTGGGTACGTCGTTTCTTGTGGCTCGGAAGGGATTATGAAGTTCTCATATTTATCATGGGATTGCATGGTGTATGCGGTATATTGTGTAGAGACTGAGATTGCATGTGCGAGGTGTCGGTTTAGCTTTGGAAGGAAGGTCATAAATTCTTAGGCAGCGTGGGCAGTTTCAGATAACTAGGTAAATGGTATCACTAATTGGTGCGGCTTGAAGAGGGTATACATTTTAGAAAGGGCAATCTGTTTGAGTTAAGGGTGCTTCACTGGTATTGCGGCGCTCTCTTGTTGGATCGACTACTGATATTCCAGTTTGCTTGATGGCACAAAAGAATTTTAGGGGTATCCCTCATGGAATGATTGGGTATTAGAGGTGTTATATATATTTGAGCGGTGGAGTTGGGATCAGATATGGTGATTCATTCGCTTCATGGACCTCTAGACTAAGAGTTCTCATAGACAGGTTATTTTGTGGTTGTGGACTGTGAAGATGCGAGCAAAGCTAATCAGATGTCAGTATGTGACATGATTCAGTCATTGTGAACTTTCTGAGAGTTATCTATCTGTTGCGGGTGACCAGAGTTGATTTAGGGTTCATCGGTAGGCCCAGTATGGGTGTGTGTTCTGCACCGGGCCAGAATTGTTGACTCCGAATTGCTATTGTTGAGGGTTGTATCATTCGATTGTCATTGAGCTTATTCGTGTTCTGGAGTGATCTATGAGTTACTCTTCGATGTTGCGAGGAGTTGTGATTGTTGGTTATATGCATGTATGGTGCGGTTCTAATTGGGCTTTATAGCGGGATTTGAGTAAGGTAAGTAATTGGGTATTGCGGGATTGAGACGTATTGGTTATGTTCTTTCTGGTTCATGTGGCATGGTATCGTCCGATTCCCCTGTGGTTATGGCAATGCACTTTAAGTACTTGATGTCAAATTGTGCCTGATTATTGATCTTGAGCAAGGTGGCTTGAAGTATTTAATGTGAACCAGTGTTTGGATGGGATCACGCATTGTAGCGGAGTTATGTAGAGGTATGACCCTTAGTGTCGGATTCGTGTGTTTTGGTTTTCGATGTGTTCCAGGCTCTTAGCATGGTGTTGTGATGGTATTTGTTAAGCTGGCGGAATAGTTCTATCGTGTGAATCTTTTCTACGATTTGAGTATGTTGAGATGTTGCTATTGGGTGCACGAGTTGCACGGGTTATGGCTTTGGATTGTATTGATGTGTCGTGTCATCAGAGTGGTCGTGTTGGATGAGAAGAGGTCATTAGACCTAGAATGAATACTTTCAGAATTGACTACAGCATAGTTGGAAGGATAATATCGGAAGTCGGCTTAGAAATATGATATAGTTCCTGTCGGAGAAGGGGGAGCTCCATGTCTGGTTGATCGAACGAATGGTTACTAGTTTCTGCGTGTTTTTTTCAACATTGGCAGTATATGGAAGTGTTAGAACGAGGATTTTCTAGATAAGAGGTTATTTACCGGTATTGGGATGTTTGGAGCAACTATTGTGATTGGGAGTTATCACTATGAGTGTTTGAGTCATGTGGTATATCATGGGATTACATCTTGGGTTACGGATATGGCTTAATGCAGCGTGTTCAGACTTATTCGGTTATAGGTGTGGAATTTTGATCTTATATATTATTTCAAGGGTGGAAATTTGGTTCTAAGGTTTATGGGTTAGGTTGGATTGCGAAATTTCAGCTATGTTGTGCTATTGGACCTATATGGGATAGAGTGATGTGGGATCACCCCCGAGTATGTGCATGGTAGGGTTCACGGTAATTTTGATGGTTTTTGGAACAACTCTGGGAATGTTCGAGGACGAACGTATGTTTAAGTGGGAGAGAATGTAACAACCCGGTCGGTCGTTCCGAGAGTTTAGCCCCGTTTTCCCCATTTCTACTTCGTGTTGTGTTGTTTAGCTCAATTATGTTGTGTTGGGTCGGTTGGTTCGGGTTCGAAGTGATCGTGGTGAGAAATGAGACACTTAGTCTCTTAAGTTGGCTTAATAGCTGGGGGAAAAATCAACCGGAAGTTTACTTATAGGTAAATGATCTCGGAAGGTGGTTTTATGGCTCGGATAGCTTCGTTAGGTGATTTGGGACTTAGGAGCGTGTTTGGAATGTTGTTCGGAGGTCCGGAGTAGAATTAGGCTTGAATTGGCGAAATTAGATTTTTGGTGATTTCCGATCGGCAGGGAAAATTAGCTATCGGGGTCGGAATGGAATTGTGAAAGTTGAAACAGGTTCGTAGTGTCATTTTGGATGTGTGTACAAATTTTCAGATCATTCGGGCGTGGTTTGGTTGGTTTCGGCATCGTTGGCGAATTTCGGAAGTTTAGAAAATCCTTAGGCTTTAATCATGGATTAATTTGGTGTTTTAATGTTATTTTTAGTGTTCCGAGAGTTTGACTAAGTTCGGGTGATGTTATATGAGATGTTGGTATTTTTGTTTGGGGCCCCGAGGGGCTCGGGGCGATTTCGGATGGTCATCGGGAGGTTTAAACTTGGAAAAATGCAGCAAAGTTGTTGTTGGTGCTAAGCTTCTGGTGTGGCCGCACCTGCGGATGGGGAGCCGCAGGTGCGATTGGCCTTGCGCAAGTGCGGAATTTTGTAGCCTGGCCTGGAAGCGCAGGTTCGGAGGTTGGCTCGCATCTGCGAGTCCGCAGATGCGTGAAGAGGGCCGCAAATGCGAAAACTGGCCGGTTAAGTGAGAATCGCAGGTGTGCGCACCTGGGTCCGCATGTGAGCACATGGGTCCGTAGGTGCGAGGAAAAGTCCGCAGATGCGGAAATCGCTGGGAAGAACATATAAATAGATGCCTTCGCGAATTTTTGGCTTATTTCATCAGTACTTCATACGGGTTGGAGCTTGTGGTAGCGATTTGAAGAAGGATTTCTAGGGGATTTCGTGGAGGTAAGATTCTTGGACCTAAAACTCATTGCTATGGTGATATTTGACCGATTAGGCATGAAATCTATGGAAATTAAGGGTTAAAATTTGGGGATTAGGGCTTGAAATTGGAGACTTTGATTTGAGGATTTGAGGGACTGTTTGTTGTCAGATTTTGATGTATTCAGTATGTATGGAATCGTGAGAATGTAAGGATTCTAATTTTGTGGTTTTTTTTCAGAATTCGAGACGTGGGCTCGGGGGTCGGGTTTGGCCAATTTCGGGATTTTTTATATAATTTGACTATTTTCGAGTGGGCTTTGTTACTTTAGCGTATTTTGATGATGTGAATCTGTTTTTGAATAGATTCGGGGCGTGTTGAGGCCGAGTCGAGGGACAAGAGCATCGCGGAGTAGTTTTTCTTCCGGTTTGAGGTAAGTAATGACTGTAAATCTTGTCCTGAGGATATGAAACCCCGGACTTCGTATTGTATCATGATTTTTGGAGTGGCGCACATGCTAGATGACGAGTGTGTAGCGTGCACTGTTGGGAGATTGTGACTTGTTCCGTCCCGTAGAAATTATTAATTTGCGTATTTGATTCTAAATCATATGATATTTCATGTTTTAAAGATTATTATCATGTTTTGGGCGGAATGCCGTATTTGGGCCTCGTGCCAAGTGTTTGGACCCCTTAGGGGCCTTTTCTTTACTGCTATTCCTCACTGTGTTGACTTATGATTTACACTCAGTCATACTGTGTTTAGATGATTTCGAAACTCAGTCTTATTTACACTATTTTGAGGTATAAAATGATATTTTGGGTCGAGTACCCCGTTTTACCTATAGCCCGAGTGGCTTTTTGAGAGGTTTTTGACTGAGTGAGGTCGAGGGCCAATGTTGTGAGGATATTATGGGATCGGGTTGCGCGTCGCAGCATGTTACACTGATTATGATATGGGAGAGGCCAAGAGCCTAAGTGATTATGCCACGAGATGGCTTGTTATAGCACTTGGGCTGTAGGAGCCCCTCCGGAGTCTGTACACCCCTAGTGAGCGCAGGTACCTACTGAGTGCGAGTGCCGAGTGACGAGTGATTGGGAGGCATGAGTGACTGTGAGGTTTCCCGAAGGGCTGATACCGAGTGATTGTGAGGCATGCTGAGTGACTGAGTCTGAGTGATGTTATGCCCGAGGGGCAATTTATGAAATATGTTTTTGTCACGACCCAAATTTCCAACCTCAGGGATCGTGATGGCGCCTAACACCACACTTTCTAGGCAAGCCAATGTTAGAAGTCGATTAACTAATTTTCTTGATTAATTACTTGAGCATAAATAATTAAATTCCAATTGAGCCTAATTAAAATAATTCCAAACAAAATAAAATAAAATAATAACAATAATCATTTAAATAAAACGAATCACGAACTAAGTATGTAAACAACTCTAAGACTACCCCAGGGTCTGGTGTCACAATTCACGAACTACTAAAGAATACTAGAAATAATGTCCGAAAGAAGTAGTGTAATTGTTCTGAATATAATAAAATAGTGTAAATAATAATAGGAGAAGACTCTCG
>ML297219.1:5412-22644 GCA_005239495.1 Nicotiana undulata
TCATAGGATCAATTATTGCCTTTAGCAGAGTTTGCCTACAACAACCGTTACCAATCGAGTATTCAGATGGCTCCGTATGAGGCGTTGTATGGTAGGCGATATCGGTCTCCAGTCGGATGGTTTGAGCCCGGAGAGGCTAGATTATTGGGTTCTGAGTTAGTCCAGGATGCCTTGGATAAGGTGAAGATTATTCAGGATAGGCTTCGTACAGCTCAGTCCAGGCAAAAGAGTTATGCAGATCGTAGAGTTCGAGATTTGGCTTTCATGGTAGGAGACCAGGTGTTCCTTCGAGTGTCGCCTATGAAGGGCGTGATGAGATTCGGAAAGAAGGGCAAGTTGAGCCCTAGGTATATTGGTCCATTTGAGATTTTGGACAAGGTAGGAGAGGTGGCCTACAGACTTGCCTTGCCACCGCATTTATTAGCCGTGCATCCAGTGTTTCATGTATCTATGCTCCGGAGGTATATTGTAGATCCATCTCATGTTCATGACTTCAGCGGTGTCCAGTTGGACAAAGATTTGACTTATGAGGAGGAGACGGTATCTATATTATATAGGTAGGTTCGCCAGTTGAGGTCGAAGAGTTATCCTTCGGTCCGTGTTCAGTGGAGAGGTCAGCCTGCCGAGGCAGCTACTTGGGAGTCCGAGTCCGATATGAGGAGTCGTTATCCCCATCTTTTCTCCGACTCAGGTACTTTTCTATGTCCGTTCGAGAAGGAATGTTTGTTTTAGAGGTGGAGATTGTGATGACCCAAAAGTTCATCCTAAGTAATTCCAGCTAAATCTGTGTTTCGAGGCCCGTAAGCCTCTGTTAATCTCACCTCGATATGCGTGCGTAGCTCGGGCATGTAGCCGGGAAGCTCGTATGTGAAAATTTGATAAAAATGGAATTTCTGAATTGAATTAATTATGCCTAGATATCGTTGTTTCGGAGTCGGATTATAAAGGAAAGACGATCTTAGAGGGTTGATTGCTATACTTTGGACCGAGGTAAGTGTCTTGCCTAACTTTGGTGAGGGAATAGGTATTATTTGCTATGTGCTAAGTGATTATCATGTTCATTGCATAGGTGAGGTGACGAGTACCTATGCAATGTGTGTCAAGCATGCCCGTGAGTCTATTTTGATAGAAATTGCAGTATTTCTCCCATGTTTAGCATATTATGAGATTGTCTCTACTTGGTAATTCATTCTTGTTGAAAGTATTGGTTGTTGAGTTTGAGAAGTGCTGATACGGTTGATAATCCAAGTGTAGAGTATACGATTGAAGTGATTGGTTATAGCTGAGACCCTTGCCGGACATTTATTGAGTTATTAATTGACGTTTTCCCCTTACCGGGTGATTTGAACTGTCTATTTCCACAATGTTGTACTCCTTGCCATTATATCTGTTATTGTTTGGTGAGGAAGAGTGTAAAGCACGAAGGGTGATGCCGTGCCATGATTCATATTGATTATAAGCACGAAGGTTAATACCGTTCCATGACTTTTATTGATTATAAGCATGAAGGTTAATGCCGTGCCATGATTTACATTGCCTTACATTGTACATTGCATTGTGAGGAAGAGAGTAAAAGCACGAATGGTGATGCCGTGCCATAACATTTGATTACATTTCATAGTGAGGAAGAGTGTAAAGCACAAAGGGTGATGTCGTGCCATGATACTTGATTTCATTGCATTGTGAGGAAGAGAGTAAAAGCACGAAGGGTGATGTCGTGCCATTGTTTACATTTTTGGAACTTATACTTGTTTCGTTGGCTACTGTGTTAGATTGCCTCCCTTGTTTACTTCTATCTGTCAATTTGACTGCTTCACTTCACTTATTCCCCCTTTACTGCCCCCGTATCCCTTACTTGTCTGTTTATCTCTTGCCTTGTACTATCCCTGTTACCTGCTGTAGAATAGGACAGGTTATCGTTATTGTCAAGTCTAGCCTCGTCACTACTTCGGCCGAGGTTAGGCTCGGCACTTACTCAGTACATGGGGTCGGTTGTACTGATGCTACACTGCAATTCTTAATGTTGTGCAGACCCCGCATCCGGACCCAGTGGACCGCGTTGAGGAAGTCACCTTCAGTCCACACAGAGCTTCAAGGTATACCCGCTGGCGTTCGTGGGCCTTGGTGTCTCTCCTTCCTTTGGATTCTTCATTGTCTTATCTTCTTCCCAGTTTCAAGACAATTGTATATTTTTTTCAGACTATGTATTTAGCACTCAGTTTAGACAGTTCGTGGGTTGTGACACCCTGGTTTTTGGTATGCGACGTTATGTATTTTACTATTTCACTTTGCATTTTGAATTTCTATTACATTTTCGCTGTTAAAGCTATGGAGTATGTTGGTTATTTCAGTTCAGATTTGAAGGGTATCAATTTTACTACTGTTGAATTGATTTGAAAGATGTTAATGTGTAGTATACGTTGGCTTGTCTAGCGGGTTCAACGTTAGACGCAGTCACGGTCTGAAAGGTGGGATTTTGGGTCGTGTCACTTTCAAAATAACAGTCGAAAAAAATATATTTTTTGTATATATACACATTTTGTATGTTATATAACAACAACAACAACATACCCAGTAAAATTCTACTAGTGGGGTTTGGGGAAAGTAGAGTGTACGCCGACCTTACCCCTATAAAAATTATATTAATTTGATATACTTTTACGGCTAACGATTATATATAGTCTCTGGCGCGGGCTAAAAGTGAAAACCTTTTTAAAAAATTATATATTCTTATAATTTCTTAATGAACATTTTTTATAGCACATAAATTCTATGACTTATTTAATATAACATATTTTAAAAAAATATCACATAAATATTATGGCATATTAAGTTTACAAGTTTTAAAGTCTCCATCTGTTTATTAAAATTTATGTGAAGCTAAAGTGTTACAAACAAAGTGAAACTGATGGAGTAATAAATAAAACTATTGAATCCTCCTAATAAGAATCAATGCACACTTAGCTAAAAATATGACACAAAGGAAGAGAAGGATTCATATGGGTTATACCTACTAGTTGGGAATATGTTTTAGGCTTTAGAATTTCTATTATTATTATTATTATTATTATTATTATTATTATTATTATTATTATTATTATTATTATTATTATTGTTGTTATTGTTGTTGTTGTTATTGTTGTTGTTATTGTTATTGTTGTTATTGTTATTGTTCTTATTGTTGTTATTATTGTTGTTATTATTGTTATTATTATTGTTGTTATTATTGTTGTTATTATTGTTATTATTATTATTGTTATTATTGTTGTTATTATTGTTATTTTTATTATTATTATTGTTATTATTATTGTTATTTTTATTATTATTATTGTTATTATTATTATTATTATTATTATTATTATTATTATTATTATTATTGTTTTGTTATTGTTGTTGTTGTTGTTATTGTTGTTGTTGTTGTTATTGTTGTTGTTGTTGTTATTGTTGTTATTTTATTCTTTTTACTTTTAATTTTATTTTTGTTTTAACAATGGTGATTTTATAAGTTGAGCTTTAAAAAAATGAAGGATTTATCCCATTTTGTTTGGAGCTGAAGCATAATTATTGTTGTATACTATTTGATCGCTTCATTTATCACTCTCTTCCAACTTTTCCCCGGTTCTACTTATAATCTGATGTCACGACCCAAATTTCCAACCCTCGGGATCGTGATGACGCCTAACACTACACTTGCTAGTCAAGCCAATGTTAGAATTTACTTAGTTAATTCACCTTAAAATCCATTCAACCATAACCAAATAATTCACAATAAACTAAGCTTTAGTATTGCCATTCCATAATTCCACAAATAAAATAATAAATGAATAGCCAAGCCGGGCCTCTAACCAAATAAATAATCATACGACTATCCCAGGGTCTGGTGTCACAATTCACGAACTACTAAGAATGCTACAAATAATGGGTTGAAGGAATTGTATATCTGTTTTTGAAAGAAGTAAAATAGTGTTCGAAAATAAGTGAAGACTCCAGAAATCTGCGGACGCTAGTAGATCTACCTCGTGTCTCCGAGCAATGACATCAACTACTAAAATCTCCTAACTCTGACCAGTACTTGGAACTGCACAAATAGTGCAGAGTGTAGTATCAGTACAACCGACCCCATGTACTGAGTAAGTGCCGAGCCTAACCTCGACGAAGTAGTGACGAGGCTACGACGGAGCATTAACAATATAATCTGTCACAATAACAAGAAGGAAATCTAAAACAAATAAATAAATACTGCAACAACAATAAAAATAACTCAGTCGCTTTTTCCAGGTCTCAGCTATAACCAATTCTCAATAATTTTCCCGCTTGGTCTAAACTCGAGGTTTGGACCAAAACCCGTTTACCCAATCTCCCCCGAGCCCGAGTATGAAATTGGTATTGGAATCTGACCTCAATTCGAGGTCCAATTCCCCAAAATTTGAAATTCCTAAGTTTTGCCCAAAAATCCTAATTTTTACCATGAAAACTCTAGATTCTAAGTTGAAATCTTGTTAAAGGTTGTTAATGAATGAAAGGAATTAGTTAAAGATCACTTACCAATGATTTGGAGAAGTTTGAGTCTTTGAAAAATCGCTTATGGAGGTTTAAGGTTTGAGAGAATTGAAAAGTGGGTGAAAATCCCGTAAAAAATCTCATTTAATAGGCTGCAGATGTTGCATTTGCGACCCGGAGTTCGCATTTGCGACATCTGGCACCAACAGTTTTCTCCGACACTAAAATTGGCATAACTTCCTCATACAATTTCCAAATTTGATGATTCTTTTACCTATGGCTCCGTAATTATGATACAGATCTAATGGTTCAATAAAAACTAAATTTGGAGCTCATTTGCTTAGTGTGGTGTCATTTATACTTGAAGAAACGACGCTAAAGCATAAAAACAAGCGCAACATGGCCTAAACCTATTCGAAACTCACCCAAGCCCTCGGGGTTCCAAACCAAATATGCACGCAAGTCTAAAAATATCATACAGACTTGCTCGTTCGATCAAATTATCAACATATCATCAAAACTACCAATTTATCCTCAATACTCAAGATTTTCTCAAGAACACTTAATTTTTTTAACTTTTCAACCGGATGTCCGAATTATATCAAATCAACTCTGATTCTCATAAAACTTCACAGATAGGACTTAAATATCATAACAAACGTTTCCCGGGCTCCGGAACAAAAAAACGGTCCCAATATCATAAATTTCACATATTATTTCATTTCTTTATTTCTTGAATTAACCAGCAGAACAATTTTCTTCAAAATTTGTTTTCTAAGGCTAGGGATCTCGGAATTCCAGTCCGGGCATATGTAAGTCCCATATTTTACTGCGGATCTCCCAGGATTGTCGAAACACAGATCCGGGTCTGTTTACTAAAAATGTTGACCAATGTCAACTAAAACCAAATTTTAACTCTAGAAATTTTTATTTCTCGCATTTTCACATAAAAGCTTTCCGGATTCACGCCCGGACTGCGCACACAAATTGAAAAAATTAAAATTTAGTCCTTTGAAGGCCTAGGAGCCTGGATGGAGTCTTAATTAATAAGATGACCCTTTGGGTCATCACAATCTCCCCCTCTTAAACAAACGTTCGTCCTCGAACCGACATGGAAGTATACTTGGTTTGGTAATTAATTTTTGGAGTTAACTACTCCGCCTATTTGTCTCGAACTCCCAAGTAGTTGTCTCAATGGGTGATCTCTCTACTACACCCACATTAAAGAAAAAGTCCTTTATTTTTGGAAAACAATAATGAAGAGGGAATGCTATTTACCCGTTGGAGAATATTGGATAATCGCTTAGAAATCATCGATTGAGACTCATTTTATCCATCATTTGAAAATGTGAAAGAAGGTCAAGAAGAGACTACTCCGAGGGAAAAGTGAGTATTGCTTTGAGGAATTCAAGAATCGAACATCCGCCAATCGGCTGCACGAGTATTTGCGATACCAAGAAAATGAGGACTTAGAGTTAGCCGGTGTAATTAAAAATATGGTTGAACTTGATTCTAGTCCGGGAAAATAAAGGATACCAAATTTCCGGGAAGAATTGAATCTCGAAGGTTTGAGAGCCATTGTTCATGCATCAAAGATTTGGAGGCACTATCTCTATGGTGTGCCAGGTGAGGTTTTCACAGACCCTTGCGGTCTTCGACACTCATTCAAGAAAAATAATCTCAATCAGGGACAGAGGAGATGGTTGGAGTTATTGAACGATTATGACGTCACATTCCAAGCATTTCTCAACATCAGACCTGTGTGGTGATATGGAAATTGAACTATGCGATTAAAAAGAGATTACGAGGAGGAGGAACAAAAGTCACACCATTTACAATTTGAAAGGAATAGTAAGGCAAATAACATTCCTCACATGAAACCGAGAAGTGCATAGTGAAGAAGTTAGAGTTTGGCTTAATCATCAACCTATCATTCTCACCGTTCGTGGTCATAAGCTTCATTCCAAATTAGGTGGCCAATTTTCTATTTCTCAAGCGACGAGACCATTGGTAAAATTAATTTATGTCGTGCTATGTCGTTAAATGTGGTGCTTGGTGGTAGCGACCCATTATTTCTCAAATTATTAGTTGTTCTAACCATAGAATTGTTTAGTGTAAGGATTATTTTATCATTATTTCCTTATAATTCTATTATTATTGTTATCCTAATTATTATTATTATTATTATTATTATTATTATTATTATTATTATTATTATTATATTTCATTAAATATTATTTTATTCTTATTTTATCTTATTTTAAAGAAAACATTTTTTTTTGAAATAGAGTTCGCATTTGCAAACTCTGGTTCGCATTTGCAAACTGTGCAGGTTCATGGGGAGGTTCGCATTTGCGAACTGGGTATCGCAAATGCGATACCTGAAGGATAAAAGAGGGTCTGACGGTTCCATTTTTCATAAAACTGAAAAATTCTTTAGAGACCAAAGAGAAACGGGCGATTTGAGTTCTCCCAACCTTCCAACCCTCAAATTTTCATTTCCAAGTGCAACAATCAGGTAACTTTTGCTTATTCCTTACATCTTCTTCTTCTTCTTAAAACCTAGGGCTTAGGAATAAATTTCAAGTTTTCAGGGCACAAAGTGTTAAAATCACGGATTTATGTTGTTATTTGTTGGGTGAGGGTGGTTGAGAGTGTTAATCCAATAATGGGTTGGAAATTTGAGAAAAATCTGTGCGCCATTGATGCTTAGAAACAGGGGTAGTATTTTGGGTCTAGATTTTAGAATTTCTTTGCATTTTTGTGGCTGTATGTGATGTTTATTGCATGATTTAGTGTATAAAGACTATTTGGGGGGGTGTTTTGGGGGTGTTTAGAAGTGATTTCATGGGAGAAATTTCGAAATTTAGGGGTTGTTCTAGGGCTGGGACGACGAGTTCACATTTGCAAACTCTGACTATGCTGGCAGACTTCGTAATTGCGAAGTTTTTCTCGCAATTGTGATACATGAGGAATTCGCATTTGCGAAGGAGAATGTCGCAATTGCGACATCATAGGGAAACTGTTGACTTCGCATTCGCGAAGAAATATGTCGCAAATGCGACATCAGAGAGCGAATATTTGCACATTTTAAAATTTTTGAAACTTTTTTCTAAGTATGATTTCAACTGTCCAATCACTCTTTTGATATCCAAGATTCATTTTGCAACATATTTCATGGATATACACAGATTCTCATCACGAGGGTGTCAGGAACGGTATTAAAATGAGCTAATCACAAAGAAGCTGCTCCCGGAGAGTGGAATAAAGATGGACAAGGTTGAGCGACTTTTGCCTGAGTTCTACCAGAAGCTTGTTGTTTCGGGCTGGATTTATTTCGCCCCTCTTCCTTGCAGGGAAAATAAGCAGTGGGTGAGGGAGTTCTATGCGAATCTCCCCTCCATAAACATGAAAAATACGAAGATGAGGATTCTAGGAAAGATGGTACATTTTGGGGCAGAAGCTGTGAACAACATCTACCACCTCCCTGACCACGACATGGATCCGTTCCGTGAGAAAGATAAGCTTCCAGGGGATTGTTTGGCTTCCAAGCTATGCCCGGGTGTGGATGTTCCTTGGGCATTGGATAATAAATCAATCACCTCCCAAGAGTTCACCGCTGAAGCCAAGATATGGCTAGCTATTGTGTGCAACCGTGTCTCTCTAGCGTCCAACATATGGAATATGCCCATACTGAGAGCACTGATGGTAGCTTGTATCCTTGACGACATTCCACTCAACGTTGGGGACATCATCGTCAGTGAGTTAAAAGAGTACCTTTGCCTGGGTGGTACATCACTTATTTTCCCATCTCTTATTACTGAGATGTGCCAGGTGGCTGGGGTGGAGGAGGATCCAGGGGACAACTGGGTAGAGCCGGGTAAGCCTATCCACCCCTTGAAGAAGAGAGGAGAGGGTGGAGCTATAAAAAGCAAGAAGAGGAAAGTGGGATTGCCTCCTCAAGCTGAGCAGGTTAGTCAGCCTTCTTCCTCCACCGGTGGCCCATTTGCTGTGCTTTCTGAGGAGATGAGGCAGGTTCACGACCTGGAATCTCGACTTCCACAGGGACTAGGGGAAACATCTGAGGGGCCCTCTGCATATATTTCACAGAAAGAATTCAAGAAATATCTTGAGGATCAGAAGAAACAGTGGGCTCATTTGAAGAAGCTGGAGAAAGCTTATGCAGATTTGGCCACGTCACATGGTGGCCTGAGTACTTCTCATGCCAAGATAGCAGGTGCACACACCCGGATGAATAATAGGGAGAATAAGAGAGACAAGTTCTTCATTCGCATGTGGAAGGGTGTGAAGGGGTTGTTTAAGGTGTTGAAGCCTCAGGAGCCATTGCCCTCAACTGAGCCGGAGGAAGAGGATGATGTTCCAGCTCCCTAGTCCGAGGAGGAGAGAGAGGAGAGGGTGACTGATTCTGACAGCAAGGGGAGTACATGATGCAATATTCAGGGGGGCACTGTTCATCATTTTCACTTTACTTGTTAGATTTCTGGTTGAGGTGGCCTCTTTGAATAACTGTGGTTTGGGATGTAAATATTTCTTTACTTTCTTGTAGTTTTGGTGTTGGGATTTGGTTCTTGTGTTCTTGTGACGACTTAGTTTGTGTTTTATCTTTTAGGTGAATTAGTATTCTGTTTATCATGTTATTTATTTTATTTCTGTTATGTGACACTGCCTGGTTCTCGTGTGGATGGTTATGTTGAAATTATGCAGGGTATGTTTTATTTTGAGCAGTGATATCCTTGATAACCAGTTGATCTTTTCTCTTTGTTTACCTATCCTTGATGATAGATAGCTCTGTGGCTTTCTTTCAGAGAATTGGTCTTGTAGTGTAGGTATAATTTTGTTAATTTAGAAGGAATGGATGGTTTAAATAGAGGTTGTGCCCATAGGCTGACTTTGTTGCTTGTTTGGTACCAACATGATTTATTTACGTACTGACTTGTGGTTTGTTTTGAAAGAAAAGAAATGGTTGAAGCAGGGATTATTATCACACAATATCCCGTATGAATTCTTGCTCTTATATTCACAAAATGGTTTCTCAGGTTATATGTGGTTCCCTTTTGAGATTCACAGATTCCAATTAGGCCTTGCGTTTTGTTTTCTACTTGAGTTTCCACATGCCATGAGTGGGAGTATTCTTTCATCCTCTGTGGTTTAGGACTGGTGTTGCGGGAGAACCTGATATGTCGGTCCGCGGAAGAAAAGCACGTATTTCCGCCATTTATGAGAAATTAGAAGAATTCTATCAGTATTGGAGATAATAATAACTGCACGATAGAGTAGAAGAGAATAAAAATAGAGTTTGATCCTAACTTGATAGCCTCTGAGAGATAAGTACAGACGTCTCCGTACCGATCTTTCAGACTGTATTAAGCTTGTTCGTGAATTGTGAGACCTAAGCAACCTAGAGCTCTGATACCAATTTGTCACTACCCAAATTCCCAACCCTCGGGATCGTGATGACGCTTAACACTACACTTGCTAGTCAAGCCAATGTTAGAATTTACTTAGTTAATTTCCCTTAAAATCCATTCAACCATAACCAAACAATTCACAATAAACTAAGCTTTAGTATTGCCATTCCATAATTCCACAAATAAAATAATAAATGAATAGCCAAGCCGGGCCTCTAACCAAATAACTAATCATACGACTATCCCAGGGACTGGTGTCACAATTCACGAACTACTAAGAATGCTACAAATAATGGGTTGAAGGAATTGTATATCTGTTTTTGAAAGAAGTATAATAGTGTCCAAAAATAAGTGAAGACTCCAGGAATCTGCGGACGCTAGCAGATCTACCTCGTGTCTCCGAGCAATGACATCAACTACTAAAATCTCCTAACTCTGACCAGTACTTGGAACTGCACAAATAGTGCAGAGTGTAGTATCAGTACAACCGACCTCATGTACTGAGTAAGTGCCGAGCCTAACCTCGACGAAGTAGTGACGAGGCTACGGTGGAGCATTAACAATATAATCTGTGACAATAACAAGAAGGAAATCTAAAACAAATAAATAAACACTGCAACAACAATAAAAATAACTAAGTCTCAGCTATAAATTCTCAATAATTTCCAAACTTTAACTTTAAATAAAAGTAGTGCCAAAAATATGAAGAATAGTAAAATAAAACATTAAGCTTTTCAAATCTTTATTTTCTTTGAAATTAAGTAAAAATATAAGTATCCTCCTTTATTGCTCCTTGTTGCGACGTGCAACCCGCTCCCACCTGTCCACCCTTATTGGTCCTCCCTAAATATATCACCCTTATTACTCCTGTTGCGGTGTGCAACCCGATCCCACCTATCCACCCTTATCACTCCTTGTCGTAGCGTGCAACCCGCTCCCACCAGACATATCATATCAATTTATTTATAAATTTCACGATTCAGGCCAAGCCTTTCACAATATTGTTGTCTCAAAAATTACAAATAAGAGACTGTACTTTCTCATAAACTTCATCAATATCCTCTCAACCATGAAACCAACAGGAACATAAATATATATATCCCGTAAAAACAATGCCAAACTGCTTAACCTTTTTCTACCACAACGGAACCAAATAAACAACCAATACTTTTCCAAAATAATCCCAACAATATTTAACAATAAAGTAACAAGGCCAAGTAGTCATAGAAACAATAATGGACATAGAACAATTAGGATATGAATCAATTAAATTGGAAACGGGGAATGGTTCATGTTTAACGGTCAACTTGGTGGTGCATAGATACTCGTCACCTCACCTATACACCACAAACATGAAACTCACATAGAAAATAAGTGGGGATTCCTATTCCCTCAAGTCAAGGTTAAACCAAGCACTTACCTCGATGTCACAAGCAAATCGCTGCTCTAGCACAACTTTTCCTTTAGAATTTGCTTCTAATACGCTCGAATCTAATCACAATTTGTTCAATGTCATCAATCATAGCCTAAAGGAATCAACTTTATTGAAAAACAATGGTTCTCCCTAAGTTTTTCCTATTCAATTTCAAAAATCAAACCCGGACCCGCTTGATCTAAACTCGATATTCGGACCAAAACCCGTTTACCCAATCTCCCTCGAGCCCGAATATGCAATTGGTATTGGAATCCGACCTCAATTCGAGGTCCAATTCCCAAAAATTTGAAATTCCTAATTTCTACCAAAAAATCCCAATTTTTACCATGAAAACTCTAGATTCTAAGTTGAAATCTTGTTAATAGTTGTTAAGGAATGAAAGGAATTAGTTAAAGATCACTTACCAATGATTTGGAGAAGTTTGAGTCTTTGAAATATCGCCTATGGAGGTTTAGGGTTTGAGAGAATTGAAAAGTGGGTGAAAATCCCGTCAAAAAGCTCATTTAATAGGCTGCAGATGTCGCATTTGTGACCTGGAGTTCGCATTTGCTACATCTGGCACCAACAGTTTTTCTCCGACACTAAAATGGGCATAACTTCCTCATATGATGTCCAAATTCGGTGATTCCTTTTCCTATGGCTCCGTAATTATGATACTGATCTAATGGTTCAATAAAAACTATATTTGGATCTCATTTGTTTAGTGTAGTGTTATTTATGCTTGAAGAAACGATGTTGAAGCATAAAAAACAAGCGCAACATAGCCTAAACCTATAATGAAAATCACCCAAGCCCTCGGGGTTCCAAACCAATCATGCACGCAAATCTAAAAATATCATACGGACTTGCTCGTGCGAACAAATCATCAACATAGCATCAAAACTACGAATTTAACCTCAAAACTCATGATTTTCTCAAGAACACTTAAATTTTCTAACTTTTCAACCGGATCTCCGAATTACATCAAATCAACTCTAATTCTCATGAAACTTCATAAATAGGACTTAAATATCATAACAAACTTGTACCGGGCTCCGAAACCAAAATACAGGCCCGATATCATAAATTTCACATATTATTTCATTTATGTATTTCTTGAATTAACCAGCAGAATAATTTTCTTCAAAATTTATTTTCTAAGGGTAGGGATCTCGGAATTTAAGTCCGGGCATATGACCAAGTCCCATATTTTGTTGCGGACCTCCCGGTATCGTCGAAACACAGATTCGGGTCCGTTTACTAAGAATGTTGACCAAATTCAACTAAAACCGAATTTTAACTCTAGAAATTTTTATTTCTCATATTTTCACATAAAAACTTTCCGGATTCACGCCCAGACTGCGCACGCAAATTGAAAAAATTAAAAATTAGTCTTTTGAAGGCTTAAGAGCCTGGATGGAGTCTTAACTAATAAGATGACCCTTTGGGTCATCACATCCTGTCACGACCCAATTCTCCCTCCGACTGGGTCTCGTGACGGCACCTAGTCTAGACGACTAGGTAAGCCGATGCCTTAAGCGAAATTTAGATAAAACGGAAAACAAATAACAGTAAGTGAATAATTCATAATAAAGTCGACGCCGCTCGGCATAAACAGTTACTTACCCAGAACCCGGAATATCACCATACATCACAAGCTACTCTACTGCTCAATATACACAACTGGAAAAGAGAAGACTGTATAGTTTCGTCTACAAGTACTACGACTTCAAGATAGAAAGGGGACTCAGAATCTGCGGACGCGGCAGATTATACCTCGAGTCTCCTGATACTGCTGCTGCTGACTAGCTGAGATACCGCGTGCTAGGACCTGGATCTGCACATGGGAAAAACATGCGCAGAAGGGCGTGAGTACTCCACATTTGGTACCCAGTAAGTGCCAAGCCTAACCCCAGTCAAGTAGTGACGAGGTCAGGTTGAGGCTCTACTGAGGTTGCAGTTTAAAATAAGACATATATAGTTAACAGCTAAGTAGACAGTAATAATTAACGGCAATTCAAGTAAGGATCAGAAGAAAGAGTAATGAATCTCCTGTTCGGCACAACATATAACTCAGGTGATAATCGTGCAATGCAATACAGGGGAAAGCTCCCGGATCTCGGTCCGTAGTCCCAATTTAAATATGCAAGGCAGTACAGGGGAAAGCTCTCGGATCTCGGTCCGTAGTCCCAATTTAAATATGCAATGCAGTACAGGGGGAAAGCTCCCGGATCTCGTTTTGTAGTCCCAATTTAAATATGCAATGCAGTACAGGGGGAAAGCTCTCGGATCTCGGTCTGTAGTCCCAATTTAAATATGCAATGCAAGAACATATATATATATATATATATATATATCAGATAAAGAGAAGTTTCAAGGTTTGGGGAAAATCATTAGTAAATACGGGTAAAGTACTTAAACTGTGTTCAAACCGTAGTAACGAGAGAAAAAAAAATCAAGTAAAATTAATGGTTACGATAAAATATTAAATTGTTGTTCAGCTCAATCAAGGGCAGTAATAATAGAATTGAAATTTAGGCAGGTTATAGAAAAAGAGAACTATGGAATATCCGTGAAAATGTCCATGCACGCACTCGTCACCTCACGTACACGGGATTTTTATAGGAATAACCAGTAAAAATGCCTAAGGGAGATTCCCCAACATTGAATTAGGCAAGCCATTTACCTCGACTGTGCAAATCAATCACTGATCACGCTCTTGCCACGAGTATCCAACTCCGGGTGGCCCAAATCTATTCAATTTGATGGTTTAATGTAAATATCATTTCAAGTAATCAAAGTAACTAATTAATTCGAAGCTAATACGTGAAATTAGGAATTTTGACCAAAACGCCCCTCGGGCCCACGTCTCGGAATCGGGATAAATTTATATTTTCTGAACCCTTGTTCGCTCACGAGTCTAACCATATGAAAATCTCTCAAATCGGGGGTCAATTACCCAATCAAAACCCCAAAATTCGTTCTAGGAAAGTTTCTTCCAATTTTCCCAAATTTCAACTAAAACATATCTCGAATTAAGGGTGGAATTTAAGATTAGAATCATGGAAATTAATCTATGATGGTTAGAAATCACTTACCTTGAACACCCAGGTGAAAAGTCCCTCAAAAATCGTCTCCCCCGAGCTCCCACAACTCAAAAATGGTGAAATAAGGTTTAAGCTTCGAAATGGGGTTTAATAATCTGCCCAGGTGTTTGTTCTATGCGTTCGCGGAGGGTCCACCGCGAACGCAAAAGGTAAAAATTTATGGTCCAGAAAATACCCCATGCGAACGCGGTGAGGGACCCACGAACGCGGTCAACAAATCCTTAAGCCTTCGCGAACGCGGTCCCATATATGCGAACGCGAAGGGTAACTGACCCTTGACCCCTAGGACCCCCGCTAGACCTATGCAAACGCGACCAATACCCCGCGTCCGCGAGGAAGACCCAGCCTCAACTATGCGAACGCACCCTACTGCCCGCGAACGCGAAGCTTTAAAATCCATGAGCCCAAAATAGCCTATGCGTTCGCGGTGACCTCTACGCGAACGCATAGAAGGAAACCAGCTGAAGAAAAATCTGATGTTTTTCTTAAGTCCAAAACCACTCCGTTGAGCATCCGAAAATCATCCGAGGGCCCCGGGACCTCAACCAAACCCACCAACTAACCCAAATACCTTATTCGAACTAGGTCGAGCCTTAAAAACACGCTCCGTAACATCAAGATCATCAAATAAGCATAGATTCAAGCCTAGGAATTTTCAAGAATTCACCTCCGACGCCGAACCATGTCTAAACTCGTCCGAATGACCTCAATTTTTGCACACAGGTCATAAATGACATTCCGGATCTGCTGTCACTTTCGGAATTCCATTCCGAGTCCGATATCAAAATCTCACCTATCGGCCGAAATCGCCGAAATTCTATCCTTCGCCAATTCAAGCCTAAACCTATGTCTGGCCTCAAAAATACATTCCGAACACGTTCCCAACCCCGAAATCACTCAACAGAGCTAACGGAGTCGACAGATTTCCATTCCGGATCCGTCTTCACACAGCTTCCGCTCCGGCCCAGTTTCTAAGGTTAAAGCTCACTTTAAAGGACTATATGTCCAAAAACACTCCAATTTTCATCACTCAACGCTCCGACTCGTTCCATTAACCTAATAAGACATGGGAGGAACATTTATCTAGGGATCGGGGCGCTAACTCTCCAAAACGACCGGCCAGGTCGTTACATTCTCCCACTCTTAAGAAAATCGTTCGTCCTCGAACGAGTATAGAAACATACCTGAAGCTGTAAATAGGTGAGGGTACTGACTCTGCATATCCTGCTCGGTATCCCTAGTCGCCTCCTCAACCGGATGACCTCTCTACAGCACCTTGATTGAAAAATCCTTCGATATGAGCTTTCTAACCTACCTGTCCAAAATGGCCACAGGCTCCTCAGCATATGATAGATCCTAGTCCCATTGGACAGAGCTGAAATCCAACACATGAGTTGGGTCACCAAGATATTTCCGGAGCATGGACACGTGGAATACCGGATGAACACCTGCTAGGTTGGGAGACAAGGCCAACTCATAAGCAACCTCCCCAACCCGATGCAATATTTCAAAAGGGCCGATGAACCTCGGACTCATCTTACCCTTCTTCCCAAATCTCATGACGCCTTTCATCGGCGATATCCGAAGCAAAACCCGATCACCAGCCATGAATGATAAATCACGAACTCTCCGGTATGCATAACTCTTTTGTCTGGATTGGGCTGTGCGAAGTCTATCCTGAATCACCTTCACCTTGTCCAAGGCATCCTGAACCAAATCCGTACCCAACAATCGGGCCTCGCCCATCTCGAACTATCCAACTGGAGACCTACACCGCCTGCCATATAAAGCCTCAAACGGCGCCATCTGAATGCTGGACTGATAGCTGTTATTGTAAGCAAACTCTGCAAGATGTAAGTACTGATCCCATGATCCTCCAAAATCAATCACACACGCCCGGAGCATATCCTCCAAAATCTGAATGGTGCGCTCGGACTGTCCGTCTGTCTGAGGGTGGAATGCTGTACTGAGATCAATCTGGGTACCCAACTCACTATGCAAGGCTCTCCAGAAGTGCGAGGTGAACTGAGGACCTCGGTCTGAAATAATAGATACCGGCACACCATGCAACCGGAATATCTCTCTCATGTAGATCTGAGCCAATCTCTCCGAAGAATATGTAGTCAATACCGGAATGAAATGAGCTGACTTGGTCAGCGGATCCACAATCACCCAAATAGCATCATACTTCCTCAGAGTCCGAGGAAGCCCGACCACAGAATCCATGGTAATTCGCTCCCACTTCCACTCTGGAAGCCTCATCTGCTGAAGTAATCCTCCCGGTCTCTGATGCTCACACTTGACCTGCTGACAATTGAGGCATCTGGCTATGAACTCCACTATATCCTTTTTCATCCTCCGCCACCAGTAGTGTTGTCTCAGATCCTGGTATATCTTCGCGGTGCCGGGATGAATGGAGTACCGCGAGCTATGGGCCTCCTCAAGGATCAACCTCCGCAGTCCATCTACGTCAGGCACACAAATATAGCCCTAGAGTCTCAACACACCATCATCATCTATGGTCATATCTCTAACAACATCCCTCTGAACTCTATCCCGAAGAGCTCGAAGGTCGGAATCATCATACTGGCACTCTCGAATGCGGTCATAAAGAGAAGATCGAGCAACAACACAAGCGAAAACCCGGTGAGGCTCAGAAAGGTCCAACCTCACGAACTGGTTGGGTAAGGACTGAACATCCAAAGCTAAGGGCCTCTCGGCTGCATGAAGATATGCCAAACTCCCCAAACTCTCCGCCCGGCGACTCAGGGCATCGGCCACC